>JAHREE010000550.1:0-20716 GCA_033628505.1 Tringa tobata
CCCTCACACACACAAGGCCCGGCTTCCTGCCGGCACGCCCGCGGGCCGCACCCGGCCTGCCGCCGCTACCGGGCCCGGCCGCCTTTCCCATCCCTCTCCCCGCTCCACAACCACCCTTTCACCGCCTCCCGAGGGGCCTCGCCACCCTCCGCCAGCCCCGGCCCCGCCGTGCCGAGGTGTGCGGGCCTACGGAATGAATGGAGCCCCGGGGAGGGGAGCTGCGGGAAGGAAAAAAAAAAAACCCGATCCCGGCGGGGTTTTTTTTGCCCGTTCTTCCCTCGTTTCTGAGCGAAATCTACCCTCGGGGGTCTTCGGTGGTGTGTCCCGCCCTCTCCCTTCCCCGGCGTTTTCCTGTTTTCCCGTGAATATCTTATTTCTCTGCGTAACCTGGGCAAGTCTCTCTGCGGCGACGAGCGCTTAACCAAAAATACCATTTTTATAAAAAATCCTGAATGAACCTCTTAAGCTTTGAGCCATCAGGGATGTGTCTCCGTATGCAGGCTTATTACTTTCAGGATTATTATTATTTATTTTGGTCATAAACGGAGCATCATCCATCCATTCAGTAATACGTTCCCGATCCGCAACGTGCTCAAAATTGGCATTGTTTTTTAAATTAAGAGAGCTCCAAAGGTTTTCTCCCCATCCTTTCCCGTTTTTCACCCTCTGGGAGTGCACAGGCACCCCCTAGACGTTCACCCTTTTGTCAGCGGTGCGCAGGCTTCAAGGCGCTTCGACAGGAAGTTAGAAAGATACCATTTTAAAGCAAAAAAAAAAAAAAAGATAAGATGCTATAGGTGGGTATTTCCCCTCGGGAATTTTGTTCAGAAATCTAGGGTTTCCCCCAGTGAAGAAATCTTACGTGTTGAGTTAACACAGCTAACAATTTATAAAGATCTCTGGAATGGCAGAAAAAAAAGGAAGTGATTATTTTTTTTTTTATATAAGCACTTGCAAGAAAAAAGATTATTTTTTTTTTTAAAGCCCAAGAGGGAATAGTTGAAACAAAGGTCATTGTTAGAGATTCAGCATCCTGAATTAGAGGGTTTTCCAATTAGCATATGAAATGATTGGAACGGTTCAGGAAGGACATCGTATTTGACAGTTCTGGGGTTTGACAGTTCTGATGTCTTCTCCTTTTTCCTCTTATAGCAAAAAAACATCATTAATAGGACTGGAGCCTGAAACCTTTGGGCACTTTTTACACTCTCATTTAGAAAGAGGAAAGAAAAAAAGAAAGCATTTGCCATTTTCTTCTCACAAAGCGACGTGGAAGCTTTTTTGTTGGGTTTTTGTTTTTTCATTCTTTAATACTCTTATTGTCGGGCCCATGTTCCAAAGAAATTTTAGAGCTTCATCTTTTAGTGTGGTCCTTTACGTAGCAATAAATCATTGGGTTGGAAAAGGTTGAATACATCAGTAGTGACAGCAGTGTTGTGCTGTGGCTGGGCTCGATAAGGTGTGAGGCATGGGGTAAAAGCCATCATTTTTACCCAATTTCCCAAGCTGCGTTTGCAACACAGATTTTGTACAGTGTAACGTATCTGCGTGTGCTTTTAATCAAGAGACATCTTGGAGTGATGCTTCTTTTTTTTTTTTTTTTTCCTCTGGGAATTGTACCAGTGGGATATAAATAACTATAACAGTGGAAGGTGCCTTTATAGTGCCATTGCAGTGCTGAGAGGAGGGGCCTGTGTCACTTCTGCTTTGGGTTGTGTTCGGCCTCCGAGCAGAACAACGTGCAAGTGGAAGTGCCCTGGCCACAGAGTTCGTTGTGTGGGAGAGCTGAAGTATCAAGAATTCTTAGTTAAAATCAGTAAACTTGAAACATTTAGGTTGAATTGGGGTGACTGAACTAGAATTGGGATAATGGAACTTGAAGAAAATGCCATTTAGTAAAGCTTTTGAGCCTCAACTGTGTGTTGAGATTATCGAGTAGTCCTATATTGTCAAACTAGTATTTTTATAACAGTATTTTTTCTATATGACAAAGCAGAGCTGCTTTATGTCAGAATGATGTCTGATACACTGTGGTATATCGTACTTAAAACCTGGATTGAAGAGAAATCTCTTGCCAGGTGCCAGAAATACTACACAAAAATGGAGAATAGCTGCAGAAAAACCAGCTGCGATTTTAACTTTAGCCTTTTTGAAATTTCACCTTTGAAATTTGCAGTCCTTGTTAATGCTGCGATAGGACTTCTGATGTATGTGGCTGCAACGAATCTGTGAGGAAGAGGTGACTAGAAGGGAAGTTCTTGCAACACTGTAGTGTAGCAGAGAGAGGCAATGGCATCTTAAAGGCTGAAGGGTTAGAGATGGATGTTCTTATTGGCCTAGGACAAATGGTAAGTTACTTGGGTGGTAAAATTGCTCTAATTATGTTCAGGGTTTTTGTTTGGGAGTTGCATCAAGGGAAAGAATCAGGCAGAGAGACCTGGTAAGAAGAATTTGTTTTAAGACTGGTCACATGACCTGTTTGCGAGCTTCCTCATTCTTCTCGTTTGAAAGAATACTTAAACATACAAGGTCTTACTGTTCGATGACTCAGTAGGAAGTGAAAGAGTCGGTATAAACCACAGTGAAATAGAGAAGAAACTATATATGGTAAAACTTCTTACACGCGTGGTCTTGCACACAGGCAAGCTGAGCAGCTATTCTTAAAACATTCCGAATGTATATCAAGTGCTCGCAAAAATGAATGGTGATGAACTCTTGGCTTCCTCACAAAGACACATGAATTTGTTGAGTGTTGGTGTTGTTGTTCAAGACATGGTGTGTGCTAAGCATTGGACTGAAATTAGTTGATAATTGGTCCAAGGGCTGTGCACCATAAGGAGTGGAAGAGAAACGAGGGTGCTATACTTAAATTTTATTCGAAGGTTTCAAGTTGAGAGTGGAAAGAACAGTGAGTATTTAATGTCTGGCACTGGAAAAGAGAAGCTGATTGTATTCCAAGCTGCTGCAGTTTGTAACGTTTAACTGAAGATCTTGGAGGATCTTCCATGAGGAAAGGAGAAGTATCTCATGTTTCTTGTACCCCTTCAAAAACCGAAAACTGTTCAAGAACTATTCTGTGGATACATTTGTGTTTCTTAGGTGCCTTTATCTGTTGGTAGTTTTACCAAACCTGATTCTTCAGCCATAATTTCCAACTCTACGTCGTCATGAACCTACTGAACCAGCTGAATATTCAGTAGCATCAGGGAGAATACTTCAGTGGGGCTGCTTTCGTTGCTGGGAAAGCTGGTGTACAAGGCTGACTTTTTCTCATATTCACCAAATTTTCATGTAGTCTGTAGGGGGTAAGTTTCATATTTGAAGGGGAAGAGAGAGAGTTAAAATGTTGCCCATCTGCCTCCTCTTGAGTTTACCAAACTTTGTTAAGATGTCATTTTTCAAGTGCTCCGTTCTGGCCTGAAAAAGACTCTGAATGTCCGAGATCAATCTTGCCTATTGTAGTTCACATGGATAAAATCTGGTTTTGATTTTGTTGTAGGCTGGTTGGAGAAATGACAGTCTGCTTTTAAAATCTAGGATTTATTAATTGTCAACATCGTTAACTGCCTGGGAAGGTGTCTCAAGGCTTTAAAGCGCTGGTAGTTACTGTTGCAGTTCAAACAGGGAGAACTTAGACAAGTGTTTTTGTAGGTTGGGATTTTTGAGGTCAGCATAGTTGTGTGTGATTTTGAGAGGTGTTTTTAAGGTTGGCCAAGAGGCACTTACAGATTTTGTGCAGTAGCTGGTGGGTGGGTAGCAGAGCTTCCTGAGGGGTGCTCCAGTAGCTTGAGTTGTAAAGATTCATCATGTGGATGTTACTGGTCCTGTCACTTCTGTTGACCAACACAGTTGGTGATGACTGGGGGAAAGAAAAGGAGGAAAAGCTGTAAGCAAAAGTAAGAGTGTAAAGGTGCACGGGCTCCCTGGAGGTGCTTACAGTTGTACTCGGAACAATTTATAAAACCTTAAGCTGGAGGATAGGATTGTGTGGGCTGGTTTATAGAACTTCCTTCTAGCTTGCCCAGGTCCTACACAATAAAGTTTATAAGAAGCAAGCCCAAATACTGTAGTGATTTGCCCTGAGTGTGGTAATTTGGTGAATCTGAAAGGGAGGGTTTTTTTGTTGTTGTTTTTTTAAAAAAATTGAACACCCTTGTTTGGACTCAGCTCAGTCCTTCAAAATGGCTCATACGTTTTTCCTCTGGTAGAAAACTTCCAGTAAAGTCTTCTGGTGTATTCACATGGCGTGACCCCAAAAAATGTTTGTGGCTACTCTTTGCTTTCTCATAGCAGCACTGCATTCTTGAATACACAAATAAGGTATATGTAACTCCTAGATACTTCTGGCCTTAATATAAGCAAAAAAATACTTGCCTTCTCAGAGAACCCTGGATTGAATAAAATGAGTTGTATACACAATGTCATTCCTCAGGTATTCCGAGCTCTGCCTTTGGAGACAGCAAACACTGAATGGGGAGAAAGAAATTAAGATCACAAAAAGCAAAAAAAACCCACCCAAATCCCTTACCCCCTGTATTAGCCTAGCTTTAATTAAAATATCTCTCGGCTCTTTCCCTAACTGGCTTCATAAATTTCTTTCTAAAATGTGCCCTTTTTACTGCAGTAAGGCGAAGAATTTAGAGCAACAGAAGGTGACTTTTCATGTTCCCGTTAGTGTAATGGCAGAATTCCCCTCAGCTGCAATTAGCTGTACTCTTTGCTGTGATAATTGTTTCACTGGCAGTCTTCAGACCTTGCTTCCAAAAAAACAACTGGGTGAACGTTTTGGAAATCTTAGCAGGTGGCTTTTAATACACCCTGAAATGGAGAATTAAGCTTTGGAACAGGGTCCCGAGGAGGCTGTGAATTTGTCTACCCTTGGAGGCTTCCATCACGCAGCTGGTGAAAGCCCTGAGCAACCTAAACCCAGTGTTGGCTGCTTTGAGCTCGGTGCTGGCCAAGGGAGCTCCTGAGGTTCCCTCCAACCGAAATGATCCCGTGGGGCTGCTTTGCTGCTGTTGCAAACCGAGACAGTTGAGTAATTTTGCAGATGAAAATGGGCAATGTTTAGTTTGGGACTGCAGGATGTTGTTCTGGTGTTTACTCCAGGTATGCATCCAAAAAAAAAAAGAAAAAAAAAGAGCTCTATATGAGCTGCAGGCAGGACATCAGGGTGCAATATATGAACATCGAGTAGGGTAGCCGAAGAATATAATTTGCTGATCCCCATGAGCTAAAATTGAACTTTAAATGCGCCAGCAAGAAGTTACTTGTTTTACAACTCCTCTTCCTCTAGTGACTATTTTATTATTATTTTTTTACACTCAGTTAATCCTCGCTGTTTTCTTAGTGTATGTACTGTCTTGGGACCCAGTGACACAAAGCTTCCTTTCACACATATTTTGGTAACAAATGCTCTTTCAGAGTATCCTGTTTGGGGTGAACTACCACCGGCTGAGGTTTTGGTTGTGCTGTTGGTTTTAGAAGTGCTTACTGCAAACTCGTATTTTTCTCCTTAAAAGAAAGCCTGAAAATCACGAAACTCTGAGAAATCCGTCTGAATTGTGCAGACTGTCTGATAGTTCACCATTAAACGCGTTTTGTATCAGCATAACACCTGAATTCACAAGGTTTTGGGTTTTTTTTTTCTGATTTGCAATTTGTTATGCTACTGTGTGCTCTAATTGGAGAGGCAATTTAATTTGGTTGCATTGCATACTCATTATAAGGTGGCCCATTTCAAAATGATGGGCTTCAGATTTATAGTGTGGCAGGAATCCAAATTCAAGCACTGGACTCTCAAAGTACTTAGTTATTTTAATACTGTTTCTCAAAAAATCTGACAGTCTGATTCACCAAAAGTTCGGGAAGGTAGTTTAATTCAGTTTTACAGATGTACACATCATCTGAAATGTGTAAAATTGATATGAAAGTATAACTCCAATTGGCTTCCAGTGGGACACAGGCTCTTAAATTTGGGATTTTAATTTTTTACCCCAAACCAGGTTTCTATTAGTAATCAAAAGTAATGCGTATGCTAATAAAATTATTTATTTCTTTTCAGTTTGTGAAATGCGGTTATGCAGGCTCAAATTTTCCAGAGCACATTTTTCCAGCTTTGGTTGGAAGACCCATCATAAGATCAACTGCTAAAGTGGGGAACATTGAAATCAAGGTAAATTTTTTCATTATTATTCCTTTCTGACAGATCAAAATATTTAGGACAGCTTTTGACTTACGTAATGTTTGGAAACGCTTTTTCCTTAATTCCCCTTTATGCTGTTTCAGTATCTGTTGATCCATTTCTGTATTGTGTTTTAGCCTGTCACAAACCACAAAGTTGTTAAGAGGGTAATCTGAAGCCCTGGAGGCCTTCAGATTAGTACAACTGAGGAGGCAGCAGGTAGGGCTCAAGTGGTTCTGGGCAAAAAGGGGTTTCAAATGCCAATGTGTAAATAATGTCGTGCTTAGACGGCAGAAATCAGATGGAGGTGGTTGATGTTTGTCACCGAGCTGTACCGTGGGATTCTGAGACAATGCTGAAGAACTGCCGGAGCTTCCAGGTCTTTCTATAACTGTTTGCTTTCTACTCACGGTTGATCATCTGTGATCTTGTGTGAGATGTTTAACCTTGGCTGTGTTTGCATTTCATTGTTTCTATTGGTTTTGTTGTCTTTTCTTTTTGCTGTTGATAGGCGTAGGTGCTCCACACCAGTTCGAGATGGAGAGGCTGTGTTTGGGCTACTTCATCTTAGGACGTTGTCCCAAGCTTAGAAGGGCAGGAGGGGGACGACACCACTGTTTGAGCATCTTTTTCTGAAGTCTGGGGAGCTATCATTTCTCACTTATTTTGTAATTACAGAGTAACGCTTCAAATGTTAGTATTTGTTTCTGCAGTACAGGCTTCAGTCACTGTCTTGGCCCCGCGGCAGTCCCATTCTACCTTCTTGCTGCAAGCCACACATTCTCACCTTGTGCTGCTTGTGCAGTCAGGTGGTCAGCCACTTTAGTGAGCCCATCCAGCTGAAAAAAGAGTGATTTCGTTATCTGGTCAAGTTTTTGACTGCCTTACTAGACAACAGTGAACTCCGATTTCAGAGCAAGACAGAGGAGGAACTTGAGGGAGAAGCAGGAGGCGACGCGGAACTACAGAAGCCCTCGCTTTGGCCAGTGGAGGTCAAGTTAGAACCACATATGTACAGGCTTTCAGTTTTGCTTTCCTTGTTGCTTCTGGGCAGCAGCTTAGTAAAAAGAAAAAAATAAAATAATAATGTGCCCAGTCTTGTTCCTTGTTTTCAGAACCCTGTGGGCGAAAAGGAGAACTTCAGTTATCTGCTTTCTGCTGCTGCCTGTAAAAAGTTAGTAGTATCAGCAGAAGGCCATACTAGGAAGTCAAGAGGATGAAAGACATCAGGCCTGTCCAAAATGCTCTTTGTTTCTGGTTTGCTTGGCTGTTTTTTGTTTTTTTTTAATATTACAATACTGCTTACCTTGTGTCAGCTGGGACAATGTGGTTGTGAGGATGGAGATCTACTCCTTTCACAGTAGATAGGAGTTTTTGGAAGGAGAGGGAAAACATCTTCCCTTTTTCTTGCAAGACAGGGGGAGAGGTTTTTCTTCAGATACCTACTTGAACTTAATGTGACAAAAAACATCCTTGTAGAGTTTTATGAAACTTATGCAGTTATTTACAAATTTTAAGTAAACAAACAAACAAAAAACCCAAAAAACAAAACCAACCCAAAACAACAACCCCACCAGCTCTCTTGCATGAAATCTCATTGTTGAAGTCACGTTTTCCCTCCAGCTGATCTGATCCAGCCTGTCTTGCCAGTTTGGGTATCCTCTGATTATCCCATATCTCAGGTTAGTATCATTACAGATGGCAGCGTTGAATTGGAAAGATAGGAGGTGGAAGTGAGTAGTTGCTATGAGATCAGTGCGAAAAGAATCAGTAAACTATAATTTTGCATGCATCGCCCATCTTCTGCTTGAGAGAGGATAAACTGCATCTAGATTCTTCCTAGAAGTTTTATAACATCTGCCTGTAATAGCTTGTCACTCTTTCTTACGGAAACTGTATCAAGAGAGAAAATCCCTAACACAGATACTTTGGGTGTCCCAATAGGATAATACAATAGGAAGACTTGCTACCTGTGAGGGCCGTTTTTTCTTTGTGAGATTCTTGCAGATTTTTTGAAAAATTATATTTTAGCAGCTGAGTTCTGTGACAAAATTTAATTCTGGCCATTCGCTGTGAGCTCTTAAGGGATAAGCTTAAAACTGAGTGAAGGTAGCTGACAAGAAGACTATCAGTTTACCTTTTTTCAAAACTATTCAAAAAAGCTGTTATTTCTGTGAAATTCAGAAACTCTGTGAAAAGAACGTGGAAGCTGGTGAAAGCTGGTTATCATCAATCTATTGAGTTACCAATTCCAAGTTGCTTTGTCCATGTTTTCCTCCCAGATTTTCATTTCAGCCAGCAGCAGGGATATAGCTTTTTCTCCTACTCAGAGTCCCCAGTTGAGGACATAAACACAAAAAATCAGTAATTATTTGGATTGTTTTGCTTAAAATTGCAACCTTAAAACTCTAAAATTGGAAGGTGCTGCCCTTATCTTTTACTAAATTACCAAACTTTGAGGTAGGTTTGGAGAAGCAGGTTTCCTTCTTAGGAGGCAGGACTGATGAGTAGTTAAACCAATTAGGAATTTTAGGGCAGATGAGACCCGGTGACCTGCTGAGCAGTAGTCTGTGTCCTACAGTTCTGCCTGGTTTCTGCCCAAGACAGCCTGGAGAAGGTCGTTCCCTGGATTTGAAAGGAGGGAGAGGACCACGCTCTGGTCAGTGTTTTGGGTGCTGCCTGGGCAAACTCTGCAATTTGCAGAATAAATAGATTTGCCTTAATGGCGCTGACAGTTGAGGTGACTCAAAGTAAATTTAATCAAAGGAGGAAAAAATCTCAGTAATCATGAAAATGGCTTTAGTATAATTTTGGTCAGAGTTTGTACGCATACACTTCAAATTTTTTATAGTCCTTCCTGACTGCTTTAAGTATCATATCTTTCTACCTCCATAGCTTGCTATAGGGAAAGAGCTTTGAGACGCTGCTTTTACTACTGCGCTTTGTGATTGCTTATTTCCATTCTGAGAGTAGGTGCCATAATTTAAGTAAATATCTCTTATTTGAGTCTTTTGGGGGCATTTGTTCCATGATATATGAACAGATTAGCCTGCTTATAGGTGAGTGCTTTTATAGTTTTCAGTTCTTGCGTATTTAAAGCGGAATTCCTAAAGCAAAATTTAGATTTAGCATTTGTCAGAGTTAGTTGTGGTCAAATGCCTTGTGCAGAGTCCTGTCTAGGTCAGATAAACGCCTTGCTCAGACCAAAACTCTAGTGTTATAGAATATTTATGCACAGAATCCTATTTATAAGCAATAGGCAGATATACTGATCTTGTTTGCAACATAAGATGCTTAAACATGACACGCCGCTGACACGTAGCAATAGCTTTCTTTAAAGAGGCATTTTAATCTGAGATGCTGAGAATGTTAGTTTGGCCCTGACTGATCTAGCTCAGATCATTTCCTGCTGTAGGTGCGTCTCTTTTCAGTCTATTTTTACTGTGTACTTAAAATAATTTGAGAATTTCATTTAGGCCTTTTCTGACTTTCTTGCTTCTACCTTCTTTCTTCACCTTTCTTGACCTGTTGAAGTAGAATAACAAAAAGATGGTAAGTGAGGTGCCCCCCGTGCTGTTTGTTTACCATTTTTGCTTGATGGGATCTAGTAGCTGTTATGTTATTTTTTGATGCTACTCATTGTTTTGTCTTGTTCTACATCTTACATTTGAATACATACTTATTTTCGGCGTTGTTCATTGCTTTGGTTTACTAGCAACTAATTCATGAGAATATTTTATGTGTCACTTCTAAATGCTACGCAACCTGTAGGTTTGCAAGATGTAAGAATAACTCTTAGAGATCAACGTGAGCTCAGCATTTTTAACAGTAGAAATTGCTCAATTTAACGTTACAAACCAAGAGCTTGAAAAGGTTTCAGCTTTCAATTAGAGAAATATTACTGAGTTCCAGTGTGGTGGAAACATTGAATGTCCCGATATGGGTTCCTCCCTGCAAATTCAGTTGTGCTGTCCTCCTTCCTCTTCGCCTGGCGAGTGCGCATGTTTGTTAGCGCATTCTTGAGAAGGGTTGTTCTGCCCTTTAACTTGGTTTTAAAAGGATGTGAAAGTTTTGTGCAACTTTCGTTGCGCGTTCAGATAGCGGCTCTCCCTGTTGGGCAGCACAGATCCTCCAAGGGCAATGCCAGAATAAAGGCTTCCCATTCCGCTCACTGATGGGGTTCCTGTTGCCTTAAATTCTCAGGAGTAAGGTGGCTGCGGGGTGGAGTTTCCGCAGAACCGTTTCGCTAGAGTACATTTAAAATGTTAAAAGTCTTGACTTCTGCCTTCTGTACAGCAGAGAACTGAGGTGTGATCTGCCGTGGAAGGGAGAACAAAGAAAAAGCCTTGTCAGGGAGAGGGGGTGGAAAAGGAATGGTTTGATTGCAATTATTTTCCTTTAACTTCCTTTTTTTATGGTCAATGGTAACTGTTTAGGTTAATTCTAAAAAAGGGTACTTACGATGCTGGATTTTTTCGTTGTGCATCTTCTCTCCCTGGCATTGAATCAGAAGGTTGAGTGACCCTCACCTCCAGGTTTTCTGTGCCGCAGTAACTGCAGCCCCAGCAGTGGCATGCTTTTGTATGAAGGAAATGGAGTTTTTTTGCAAGGAAATAACACTAGTATGGAAACAGTGCTACTGGTGCCTAAGAATATGCTCTTTACAGGCTAAAGATGAGCAAGTCAGTTAAGGTTTCTTCAGAAAAGTATGGGCTATAATAGCCAGCAAAGAGAAGATGTTACTGTGCACACTTCCTCTGGGAAATACGTGGGAAAGGAGAACCTATGACGCTGCTAATTTGAATGTGCAATGTTTGCATAACTAACTTTAAGAAACAGATTGCTTAATCAGTGTGAAATGACTATATAGACTATGCATTAGATCGTTGTATTTGTGTAAGAATGCATTACTGGGCGTTTTGGCTTGGGACTTTTGGCATGGAACAGACGAGAGTGTATTTTATATTTAGATATGTCTCTTCACACCCTATTGACACAGGCAATATGTAAACCGTTGTTTCTTTTAATGTCTAGTGTGGAACTTCTAATCTCTTACCTGCTTTTGCTACTGTTCGGTATGCTTATTCACCACTCATTACTCCTTTTTTGGTATCGTGCACAGAAATTTGCAACATGCATGGAAAAATATTCTGCCAATCTCACCTACTGCCCTTATGTCCTATTTTGCATCTTGGCCTTTTGAAATTAGTATTTGATTAAAAGACTTTTGGAGGTGTCAGTGGAGAAACATCTGTACTTACAAAGGTCTTTAAGGTATCTAGCTGTAGCAGGGTTTATTGGTTTGTTGAAGGTTAATTGGAGAATGGAATTAACAAAGTTTATTTTGGAAAAGGTTTGGGATGGGTAACAACCAAATTGAAATACTGCACGAAAATATATTCTACTTTTCTCCTAAGCACCTGAAAATGATTCTAAAATGTGGGCATTGTTTAAGAACACAGTTGGACACAGGCTGGAGCAGTTCACTGTCATTCTTGAGGATTTTGGTATTTGGAAAATGTTGCAAGCACTGACATGTTTCTGTATTAAAATTTGACAGGATCTCATGGTTGGCGATGAAGCAAGTGAACTGCGCTCGATGCTGGAAGTTAATTACCCAATGGAGAATGGCATAGTTCGGAACTGGGATGATATGAAGCACCTCTGGGATTACACATTTGGACCAGAAAAACTTAATATTGACACAAAAAATTGTAAAATACTGCTCACAGAACCTCCCATGAATCCAACTAAAAATAGGGAGAAGATCGTGGAGGTATGTCTGTCTCGTAGAAACTAATATATACTGTCATTGAAGCATTGCTAAGAGATTTTAACTCCTTGGAACGCCTGGTAACTGTCTGAGGCAAAGCAACTCTCCTGTTTTCTAACCAAAACCCATCCTTGGCCATAGTTAATGATGGCAGCTCTGGTTAAATTCAAACGAGCTGAGACTTTATTCAAAAGCTATGAGCAGGCTTCTTGTCTCAAGCCCTATCACCAGTAAAACACACAATTGGAAATACTTCATGTATCCAAGATATATTGATGACTAGCTATTGGATGAGTGTTAATTACTTTAAATGACTTGGACTTCTGTAAGCCAGTAATGCTTCAGAGGAGATTGAGGCTTGAGCAAGATGATGCTTACCAGATGGAGCAGTGTTGTTGGAGGGAGCTGAGACAAAGGTGTGATGACAACCAATTCACTAATCTTTGATTAATGCTAGGGATTATCAATTAAAGCCGTCTGAGAAGGAAAGCCTGGTTCTTGGATCCCCGATCTCCCAGTGTTGCCCTCGGCAACCTAAACTCCATCTGAACTTTGCAATAGTGCAGGGTGTCAGATGTATATTGTTTAGCTCTAGTACCATGTGACAAAGACTTGATTTTGAAGAGCAGTTATGTTTGACAAGAATACTTTTCTGTTTTCTTGTGTTTGTTTTGTTTTTTTTTCTCAAGCATCATAGGTATTTTCAATTATTGTAAGTGTTCAGTGTAACCAAAATGTAATTAAAACAAATGTGTTGTTAGAGTAGCTGATAGGGCAGGAAAAATGGCTTCGAAGTCTGAAGCCTGACCCATTTATTAGAACTTTGAATATGAAAGCTTTGTATATATTTTTTTTCCCAAATTTGTTGCTTAGTCTAATAAGAGTTTACCTTTAAATTACCTTTCCTTTAAAATCCTTTTGTTGTCACAGCCACAGTAGTACTTTCTGCAGTGTGGCAGTGAATGTATTTGCGCTCATCTTTTCTTTTGGCAACTCGGGAGCAAGCGAAGTACAGCAAAGTTGGGAAAAGGTGAAAAAAAAAAAAATCAAACCATACAGTCTAAATTCAGCATTTCTTAGCAATTGTGGGCATTAGGGACCTATTACCAAAGCATTGTGTGATGCAAGATTAGTGATACCGTCTATCCTGTGTCAGTGGGTTGCGGTGTGACAGACGCAGCAGATTATTCCGGGTGGCCTCCACGTAGCAGGAGTGGTTGAATTTCCTCTTCAGGCTTCTTCGCTTTTCAGCTGCCTACAATAGCACTCTTGTTTCTGTCTTCCTGCTAAACAGAAAAGGCTGGGTTTTAGTTATTCTGGGACTGAGTAATTTTATACCATAAATTGAGAAGTCTCACATGGCTTCTGAAGTCTGATAAAATATTTATATTACTCCATTTGTTGTTGTTTGTTTTTTTTTAAAACCACTCCAGAGATTGTGGATACCGAATTATAATCCAGAGGATTAGGGAGACCTAGAATTCGTTTTTCTAAATTCAAATTTGAGTTAAAGAGAAGCTCATTGTTTCTATTAACTTTTTGAATGGAGCACAGTGTTATGGAGACTACCAATGTTTAGATTTTAGCAGCAACATATTCATACTCTTTCCATTTTTGCCACGGACTCCTCTTTTTCAGGGAGGCTAGCCCAGTATGAAGCACTAAACTAAGAGTTTTCCTAAAGCCTGCAGTAAATATAATAATGTCTTTGCATTTTGTGATACGGCGCAGCAGCATTTGAAAAGAAAAGCTTAGTCATCTGGGCCATATCAAGATGATAGATAATTATGTACGCTGTACTTCATTCTACTTGGAGTAATTCTCTCTCCTCACCCCATCGCTCCACCAAACTCAGCTACACAGTAACAGCAGCAAGTGTTCACACCACAGCTATACTGTAAAATATACATATATATTTTAAAAGTGCCGTTTCTTTCCTAGCACGTACAAGACACAAGTTGCTCCTCGGCTTGAGTGAGTGCTGTTTGTTTGTCTCTAGTTACCTGCTGTGTTCTCATTCTGTAATACCCCTGGGGACAGCCAGACTGTGATGGCACATCATGTAGCTGTGAACATACTCTGGCACAGTCACTTCTCTTAATCCCAACCCAGTATTCTTTATCTTTTTTTTTTTCTTTCCCCCCCTGATTTTTGGTTCTTCCTTTCTACGCCCAATTGGAGCATCTCTCTGTAGGCAATCCAAAAGCTGCTGTCATGAGAAGAAGATCCTGCTCAGTGTTTGCATCTTAAAATTTGTTAACGCATAGGTCCCGAGTCAAGACATTTCTCACGTCAAATAAAACAGACCTAGAAGTCTTGAAAGAAAGAATAACAGCCCCCCAAAAGCCTGCAAATAGGTTCTAAAAGGGTTTTGTTGTAGCTTCTAGGGTTTAGTACAGCGTGTGAAGACAGTAACTAATGCCATTTGAATATCCATTTTGTTGTATGAAGAGGATAATTTAAATTTTTCTTAGTGTTTCATTTTGTAAGCACTCAGGTTGTTTGAAAGACTCATCGGTTGGAACAGTGCTGATTTTAGGCAACGTCTACTCAAATGGGATATCTTTTTGAGTTGCTGCCCTTTCAACTCTTCCTTTTCTGGCAGACACTTCTGCTTCTTGTTTCTGAATGTATTGTGTACGTGCGGAATTGTGGCCAGTAGGGAAGTTACTAGCCAGCCTTGTAATGTCTTGCTTGCTCTTAGCCCATGGATCAGGTTTTGTGATATGGGCCAGCCGTTTAAAATCACTTATAACAGAGGAGGGTCTCTAAATAGTTCAGAATTCTAAAATTGTCAGGTGTCAGGGTTTCTTTTTTTCTTTTCTTTAAAAATATTTAGATACCTTTTACTTGAGCTGTGGTAGTGCTTAGGATTTAATCGGTTTCTAATCCTAGAAGTTGCAGAGGCGCTCGGGAGGCTGCAGGGTAGCAACAGTGAAACTTCTGTGTGTGCTGGAATAATCAGAGTTCATCCGTTTTTCCTGGTAAAGCATTTTGAGGGGAAAACTGCTGTACAGTAGGATTTGTTTACTTAGCTTTCTTTTGTGTTTATAAAGATGCCAGCATTTTATAAACTTCACGTCCTTTAATCTTTGAGACTGTTTCTTCACTGACAGTAGTTTAGTGGCTAGGGGAACCTAATCTACAAGACAGACAGTTATTTTCCGTGTTTCAATAAGAGTTCTGCAAACCTGTGGGTTTCTGTACGTAGTAACAGAGTTAGCCCTAACTGGGGTATTTCAATGGAAGTGGGTTTTTGCACGAGTTCTACCAGTTTGTCATTGGTTGTGCTGCAAAGAAGGGAAGAAGGTGGCCCAGAGGCAGAGAACAACCTGTGACACTGGCCTGATTCTAGACCCACACGGGTAGGAGCCTGTTTGGTCTTCGCTTGTCACAGTCTGTGGTTGTACAACACCTGTAGGGCTTGATATGAAGAATAAATAAAAAAACAAAACCACCCTGAACCTCATTAGATTTAGAGCATACACCTTTAACAAACACTTCATTCCCAAGTCACGCTTCCGTAATGAAGTACTTGGCTGGTCTACAAGTACTGCCTCCCACTCATTAAGCACTTTGGAAAAAGGGCTTAGTGAAGCTCCAGAAATTGGTGGTGGTGGGGGTGTTCTTGGAAGTATTTGCTCTCGTTGCTTAACGAATGTGGAAAGTTTCCTCTGGCACATCCTGTGTGAACAGGTAAGGTATGGAACCGAATGTGCTACTGAACTGCCATCGAGCAAGTAGGTTTCTAATGTTTGTGTGGAATCTGTGCGATGAAATTGGAAATACTTGGAAAGTATTTTTGATTAGCAAAAAGACAGAATTCTAGAAATCCAGTTTTCAAACATCTCTGAAATTTCTTTGAAGTATTTGCCCTGTTTTGGATGTTAATTTTTGCCTTCCTCTTACAGGTTATGTTTGAGACGTACCAGTTTTCTGGGGTGTATGTAGCCATTCAGGCTGTTCTTACTTTGTATGCTCAAGGTAAGCAAAGATAACAACATCTGTTTGGTTCAGAAATGTGTTGCTGAGCCAAAGTCCTAATACGGTATTAACGGGTCTTAATCCAAGGCTGATGTGAGCTCAGCTCTGACTTAGGGGCTTGCTTTTTGTTTTGAGGAACGACTGATACGTTCCACTCTCGGTGTTATTTTCATGAACCAACTGTGGAGACACGCTCGTAAATGCAAAAACCTGGTTTATCAAAACTGTCATTGTTTCAGGGTGTGGCCGTTTAGTCTTTGGCCTCAAGTCTTAATGACATGCTTTTGATTTTCTGATAAAGCAAAAATTTAATACTCTAATTGAATTTCGAGAAGATGACTAGGTGATTTTTGCACTATTTAAAAAAAAAAAAAAGTGGTTGATTCTTTCACTGTAGATAAACTAGAATCCTCAGCCTGATAAGAAAATTATGGATTCACTGAATTCAACAGAAATTCTACCATTAGCTGCAATCCATCCAGGATTTTAAGAAGTTACTCCAGCACATCTGTTCTAATAACATAACTCCTTATATCTGTTTACCAGTGGCTCGATGTATTTAGCTGTCACATGGAAGGACATAAATATCCTTGTCCATTAACGTGTCACCACAGTTTCTGTGTCCAAGAGCAGAAGTGATGGGGTACTGGTGAGCTGGTCCCATCATGCAAGGCATTAAAACGAGTTGAATCAACACTATATTTACAGACTTGGATATTATTTTTATTTGCTGCAATCTGTGCTATTACTCCTTCCTCTTCCTCCCCCGTTTTTTCTTTGTTTTAGTTCCCCGTGGTAGTCAATTAAATACTTTATATATAGTCTTAAACTCTGATGTAATTTTACATGTATTTTACCATATATTGTTCAATTTGTGACTAACAAAATGGGAAACAACTTAGAGCAGTCCACAGCATTTTTATGTGTTATTATCTAAAACAAAGTTGAAGACTTTCTAAGATATAAAAATGAAGTGGCACATAAATATAATATTTGCTTTTGAAAACAATAATAGAAAAAACGCCTTTTTGAAACATGCTACTTATTTACACGACATTAAAGATAAAAGAGTGGCTAGAATTACATAGAGACGTGCCTCACTTCAATGCACCACATTTTGTTGCTGCCGTTAAAATTATCTTAAGCCTAATTGTTGCTTTTACGTGAAATTCTCTGCGCTTGTTTTAAAGGCGAAGGGGGGTTCTATATCTAATTATGGAAGTTCTTTAGCAATTCCTCACACCAACCTTCTGGAGTTTTGGTGTAGTCCCTTGTATCCTTCCTTGCTGCGTGTGTCTGATTGCAAGACTTGTGTTTGTATAAGCCGTTAACTCCACTAATAGATCTGAAGATCCAGCCCCACAACTGAACCTTCTCTGGTGCATCTGAGGCAAATAACCAGTTTGTTTGCCTTCTCTTTACAAAGCTTGAGCAAATTACAGTAGCCAAATCAATGCACCTTGCCATTACACATTAAATGTTCCTTCTTTATTTTAGGGTCTCCCCTTAAAATATACTTTCTTGCTTCAGGTAAAGAAACCTGAGAGTTTGGGAGAAACTATAAAACTGTTTTCTAATCAACTTTCACCATTAGTTCTGCTTTTTAGTTATTTTGTTAGTGAAGTATAGAAGCTTCTTTTTTTACATGTTTATGATATCTCAGTTTTGTATACCTTAGAATTTAATGGTTCTGTGGTAAACTATATTCACCTGAGTTAATTTCTTCAGACTATGGAAGTGGATCTGGTTCAGCCTAACGCTATTTCTGTGGGGAAAAAAATCAGATGTCTGCTGTATAGTCCAAATATTCTCTACCTTATGAAAGCATTGTTTTGTTTTTTGAATACTAGCCAAAATCAACAAGTCCTAACATTTGAAACAAGGTGAACTTGTGGCCTGAGTACGTCTAGGTTTCTTCCTATCTGAGAAATTAATATAAGGTTGCACATAAGCAGCTGAATGTGAGGAGGAACTTGTGCCCCAGCGGGCATTTAATGATGTTAGATATTCTCATTAATTAGAGTGCAATTTAATATGTCAAAGCACCAGGTAAAATGGCAAACGGTAGATTTATAAGCATCTAGGAAAAGGTAGAGGTAATACATTTTTAAAAGCATACGAAAGCATATGTTACTATGAAAACCTTAAGTTTAAAATCCAACTGAATGGAAACAATTGAATTTTAAATTGTGACTTCTTTTCCCAAAGTGATGACGGGGGGAATAGAGGTTGTGTTTAGATTACAATGAAAAAAATCTATCTTAAACACTCTAGTATTCTGTTCTCTTTGTGAAAGTGCTAATAAAAGTTGTACTTTATTTCTCCCCCCCTCTCATTCTTTTAGGTCTGTTGACTGGTGTTGTTGTGGACTCTGGAGATGGTGTAACTCACATTTGCCCAGTTTATGAAGGTTTCTCTCTCCCTCATCTCACCAGACGGTTAGATATCGCTGGGAGGGATATCACTAGGTACCTCATTAAGGTAAGCTGGGAAGAATCTTTAAGGTTAAGGCTGAAATCTGTGGTACATTGGTTCAAGTTAAAATCCCTTGATAGCAAGAAACCACTATATGTTTTTCCTTTATTATTTATATGGTAATTACATAAAAAACTCTGTATTGTATTCTCTGTATGGCTTAAGTCCATCCTTACTATGTTTCCTCATCTAAATCACATGTAATATTATTGATATTATTTAGAGACTTCACATTTTAGTGGCAATCTTGTAGGAAGGGATTTTTTTCCATATTTGGGGAGGAAAAACTCTATAAATTTGGCTCTCTCGATATATAAAATGAGAACAAAATTGTATTCTATCAGTTCTACTCATCTATTTTCAGAAAGGCTTTTTCTTACAGTGTGGAAAATAGTGTAGTAATTATTTAATGATTATTAAATAAGACAGTATGCTTTATAGAACTTACACTTTTTAAAAGAATATAAGCAACAGTCTCGGTTGACGAATCTGGTGGTTAAACTGGAATGGCAGAGTGTTCTGAAGTGAAGTCCTATATATAAGCATTCTTTTGGTTATCTTTCACTTGTCTTTGTAACGATTATACTGAAAATTGTGGTGAAGAAGAAGAAAATTTCCAACCTGAAGCAATGCTGCTGCTCTTCTGCTTCCCTGGTAATAACGGATACACTGGTGATAGCTTTGGCTTAACACTAAATTTGCAGTTAAAAAAGGGAGGCAAACTTTCCAAGATATGTGTTTGAGTGTCCACCTCTACTGATAAAGAGATCCTGACTGTTCTCTGGTGTGCTGCTAACGCTGTGTGTTGTCTCCAGCTCCTCCTGCTGCGAGGGTATGCTTTCAACCATTCTGCTGACTTCGAGACGGTTCGCATGATCAAGGAAAAACTGTGTTACGTGGGATACAACATTGAACAGGAGCAGAAACTGGCACTAGAGACCACAGTACTAGTTGAATCCTACACGGTGGGTGGCTTAGGAGCTTTTCTTGTTCTAAACTTCCTAAGTTTAAATTCAGATAGAATTTTGCTTTGATTCCTTTTACATTTCTCTTGGCAGTAGCTCACTACCCCCCCTCCCCGCCCCCTATTTACCATCAGACTTTAATTTTTGTCAGTGTAGATCCTTGAATAGTAGAATTTGAATATTAAATTAGGAGAATGTACAGAGAAAGTGGACTTACTCCAGCATGTCGCTGGTTCAGCTGCATCCCTCTAGCATTGACACGTGACTGATACCTGGTGATAAGAATGGTAAACTTGCTCTTAGCAGAAGCTTCCTTTGATGGCACACGGAAGAAAAGATCTTGCAGGAAAGCATTACTCTTGCTGTAAGATCATCTATTAAATCAATGTTAGGAGCTGTATTGTGAGGAAACGTGCTCGGTACGTCAGTGTTGATGTATCTGGTCCCTGATGTCTCTAAGTAAATTGCGTAACGGTCAAAGAATTTATATCTTCCTTCAGTAGTACTGAATGGCTTCTTGCAGCGGTGACCATTACCAATAATTTCCTTTTAAAAAACATTGGCGAACAACGTAGGTCATTTCCTCTTGGTTTGTTTAGTATCCAACTGGCTAAAGGTAGTCTTCTAAATGCTGGTTTTTTCTTCACTAGCTCCCAGATGGCAGGATTATCAAAGTTGGTGGAGAACGGTTTGAGGCACCGGAGGCTCTCTTCCAGCCTCACTTAATCAACGTAGAAGGGGTTGGTGTGGCTGAATTGCTGTTTAACACCATCCAGGCCGCTGACATCGATACCAGGTAAAAGGAGAACACTTAAAATCCAGTTTTGTTGTTTTTTGGGGTGTGTTGTGTTTTTTTTTAACAATTCCATCAAGGGCACCTGGAAAAGCATGGGCAAGTCTGCCATGCAGTAGTATTTAGTCTCCTGTACCTATTTGTACTACAGAGTATACTATACGACACTATCACAGAATGATTGATATGGGGTTGGAAGGGACCTCTGGAGATCATCTAGTCCAAACCCCTGCCAAAGCAGGTCCACCCAGAGCAGGTTGCACAGGAACATGTCCAGGCGGGTTTTGAATGTCTCCAGAGAAGGAGACTCCACCACGTCCCTGGGCAGCCTCTTCCAGGGCTCTGACACCCTCAAAGGAAACAAGTTCCTTCTCATGTTTAGATGGAACTTCCTATGTTCAAGTTTGTGCCCATTTCCTCTTGTCCTGTCCCTGGGCACCACTGAAAAAAGACCAGCCCCATCTTCTTGACACCCTCCCTTGAAGTATTGATAAGCATTGATCAGATCCCCCCCTCAGCCTTCTCTTCTCCAGACTAAAAAG
>JAHREE010000551.1:1342-14960 GCA_033628505.1 Tringa tobata
GGGACAGGCTGCCCCCCCCCTCCCCGCCTTGCTCCCCACCAGAACCTGTCCCCCAAACTCTCTCCATCTGTCCTACGGGGGGGTGGTTTGGGGTTGGTTGGTTGGTTGGTTTTTTTTTTTCCCCCCTGCAAAATCCAATCTCAAATGGAGGACAGAAGAGGCAGAATGGAGGGACAATAACCCTGCCTTACTGAATTTGATTTCGTAACCTTTCTTTATATTCTTTTGTTTCTCGCCTTCACATTTCTTGCCATGGGGCTCACCTCAGAACAATAGGGGCAAAGACTGTCACCAAGAGATTCATCAGAGAATAATGACTAAACCAGGGTATCCAAATTTTGCCCAGCTGAAGCCCACACCCACATATAATCTGGAATTAATTCATCTGGACAACAGATCTCGGCATGCAACAGAGCTAGGACACTCCGCTCCAAATTGAATGCTGCATGCCAGGCTGCAAAAGGCCATGTCATAAAACTCTGAAGTTACACTTTGGCCATTCCTACCCCCAGCTGAAAATCCGCAGCTTGGAAAGAAGACGAGGAAAAGAGAGTTAAAAATAAATAAATAAATAAAGGGGGGGTGTGTGCGCGTGGATAAAATTGGACAGAGGTACACATATGTATTTTTTTTATATATATATATTTTTTAAAGCAGCTTGGTAGAGGAGACCCCTGCGAGAGGGAGGGTGCTGGGGGGGCACGGGCTCTGCTGTAAAACCAGAGCAGAGAAGCAGCAGCAGTGGGTGCAGGAGGGGAACCGTGGGGAGCGGGGTGTCTGGTGGATGATGGCACGAGGGGCTGGGTGAGTAAATAATTAGCAGGATCTATCACAGCTGGAACAGAAGGCGTCATTGTCTGTCCTCTCAAAGGGACACCTTTGGGTCTTCTCTTTGCCCCACGCGGAGCCAATGTCCACATTCAGCTCTTCAGCTGCAAAATCCAAAGTATTCCAGGGCTGCCTGTCCCATTTTCACACGTGGACACGGGCACACGAGCGTTCCTTCCCAGGCCATTAATGGCAGCAGAGGGATTGGTGCCCGAGGTTCATTTCTCCGGTGCTTTGCTCAGGGTGTCCACCACCTGGGTAGAAGGTGGCATCACACCTCCTTTCAGAGGGAGACGTTTCATTGATAGCACCACCTGGTTGTCCTTTTTGCCCACAAAACCCAGAGGCAGGAGATTGGAGATGCCAAGACATGACCCATGCCAGCTGGGAGGGTCACGGTGCTATTCCCAGTTTGGGCAACTGGAGATCAGTGTTATCCCAGCCCGTTTTTAACTGAAACCGTGCTGCTTGCTCGTTTCTTAAGTCACATCAAGTCATCTACAACCTCTCACAAGGTCTCCAGCAGCAATAACTGTGCGAATGCCCACCAAATTTCTCAGGGAACCTTCACAGCTTTGGTGAGGAGCATCGCCAAAGCAAATCAGGGCATTTTTATTTTAAAATCCTTTTGTGCTTGTTTGTTCCAGCCTGTTGCTTTGATTTTCAGAGGGTACCATTTTCCAGTGTCACCAAAGTGTAAAAATAAGGCAAAGGCAAGATCGTTCCCAGGATGAAGTGTGAATGTGAACTTCTAATGTAGACACACGATGGAGCTAACAGTAACCTGGGGGGGCAGCTCTTCTCATTTGCATGGAAGGGATGATGCTTAACCCCACAGACAGACAGACAGACAGCAAAGAATACACCAGAGGCTGTCTCCAGAAGAGGACTCAGGTGCCTCAGGTTAGCACATACCCTGCTGAAGGCACTTAAATCCAATCCAGATTATTTCCTGATGCCTGCAGCCCTCCCTCCCCGCCCTCCACTTGCTTTTAAGGTCTTTTCATCAGTGGTTCCTCATGGGTGTGCCCTGAATCACCCCAATTTGAGCAGCTCTGGGTCTCAGCTGGGCCCTAGAAACTATATATGGGCCCTGCAAAGGGCTAGAGCTGTTAAATAGCCTCAGGACACAGCATCAGGCTTCTCAGAAAAATGTGTTTGGGGTGACTTTGTCCTGCTCTGCTGGCAGGATGGGTCCTGGTGAGCCACGTGCCATTGGTTGGTCCTTCCAAGCTCCTGCTGCAGCGATGAGAAAGCCCTGGCTGGTGTCTCTGCCGTGCTCAGCACCAGGTAAGGTGGTGGTGATGAGCTGTGAAGCCTTCTAAATCAGATCTGGAATAGCACCATGGTGTGGTTCTGCTGGGCTGGGCTCAGGGTTGCTGCTGTGGAAGAGCAGGGTGAGGGTACAGCAACGCTGCTCCCGAAATATCCCCGCATCAGCGTGCAGTTAGTGGGATTTCCGAGCCAAGTACAAGGGATTTCCTGGTCTCTCTCTATATAACAGCTCTGGATTGATGCTTAACTGCTGGATTTGTGTAGCTGCACTCTTGGACCCAGCTGCTCCCCTGGTGTCCCCGCTCCTGCTGCGGTGACTGCTGGAGTGCCACACTGCAGACTTCAGAAGAGATTTGTTCTTGGCAGCTCCTTTTGATGCCCCTGTGCCATCCCATCTGAGGCACCACATCCCTCTCCCGTGCTCTCCAGGCTCCTCTGGTTCAAGACACCCCAAGAATCTCTCCCCTTGGCTACTGCCTTCCTGGGAAGAGAGGATCTATGAGCATGCCATGTCTCCTTGCCTCCAGGATGCCCTGAAAGAGGCATCTCTTGGGACTTGGCCACTATGTAAAAAGGGCTTCAGATTTATGGGGTTGGAGAAAGGGGCAAGAAGGCACATGCCTGCCCAGCCTGGAGGGCAACGATGTTGGTCCCGAGCTTGTAATGAGCGTTGGGCAAAGCACAGGGAAAGGTCTCAGTAGCCATGTGGTGCCCAAACTGATGCAGCAGCTGAAAATCAACCCAGGAACGTGCTGGTTCCCAGGGATTACATTAGCAGGGATTTGAAGCTGATGCGAGTTAAGTGGATATAAATTTTCATGCCTATAGGTCCGCAGACATCAAAGCTGGAAGGCGGCGTGGAGTGAGAGAGAAGTTTCTCTGCTGTAAATTTGCCTTGGGGCTCCATAAAAACTGAAATGGGCAGCGTTAAAATATTTCTGCTGGGGGGAAAAAAAGCATGGAAAGTGCTGTACCCCCCCGAGAAAACAATAAAAAGCGCTACAGACCCCAATCAAGCTCCAGACTTGGAAATGCTTTGAGGTGTGAGATGGGGCTGAAATCATGGGTGGGGTCTGGGTTTCCAGCATCATCTCTTCTGGATAGGAACTCGGAGTTCCCTTTGTTTCTATGTTTATTTATATAGTTTAATAGATGACACGCAATGTTCTGTGTTCTGGCCTATCAAAACAGCAAAAAGTATCATTTTTCAAGCGTGTGCATCCAGAAACTGGGCTGTAATTGTAATTCTGAACAATTTCAGAGCTCCTGAAGCTTCTCCATCTTCCTGCAACAGAGGACTAACGAGGACTCTTGAAAAGTGGGCAACTTGTTACCACGCACCTAAAAATATGCACGAGGGCCTCGTTTTTCACACCAACATTTGAACAGGTGAGACTAAGAATCCTGAAGATAAACTGTGGTTTATTGTCCTTTGTGCTCTTTGCTATAAGAATACAGTTTCAGGCTGTTTAACACCTACTGGGAAGTTCAAGGATGTTTCCAGGCCTTCCAAAGCCTGGATGTTCTGGATACATTCAAACCAGAGTAGCCTGATGTTGGCGAGTTGTTCTTCATTTATTGTTATGTGATCAAGCAGGTATTTTATTATTTTATTTTTGTGGGTTTGGGGATTTTGTGACTGGAAAGTTAGTGTGATGCCGCCTCAGAAAACTGATGAAAATCTTGTAGTTAAGAGTTGAAGAAATTATTAATGATTGTAATTTTCCACATTTTTTGCCTGGAGGACTCCTTTGTTCTCTTCTTTTTGTCTAAAATTTGCGTTAAGTAAGAGCTTTCAATTTATTTTTCATTAGCAACCCCCTTGCCACGGCAGAGCAGGAGTTGCCTGGATGGGCTGTAGAAGGTGGGTTTATGTGGGTTTACATGTTAGATACTATGAGCCAGATGGGTTTTACTGTGGGACTTCTTTCCTTCTCGCTCTCTTTCTCCTGGTCTCTCTTTCTCCCACTTCAGATCATGGCCCTGATTCTGCCCGAAGGTCTGTGCCGTTCCATTAGATCTGGTTTGGTAACTGAAGAAAATCAAGGTCATACCAATATGTTTTTGCCACTGAAAACATCAGTGTCTTTATTAATTTAGCTTAAATCATATTGAAGTGAAGCCCCTTGACAGGAAAGGGCTGGGAAGGGGTGTTTTTTCTGCTTTCACATGAAAACAGTAAAAGTTCCTTTCCTTTTTTTCATCTATATCCATAGAGAAGCATATTTCGAGGAAAACCATGTGGGACTTTGATTATCATCCTCTCTTGTGAACTTGCCCTGAGCCAGGAGTTTACCCAAACCCTCTGTTAATTAAACCAGACCAGGAGAAACTGTAGGACCCAATATTCTGAAAACAAATAAATAAATAAATCCCCAAAACCTGAAAGCGAAGCAGTGGCAAGCAGGATGGCCTTGGTCATCATGTTCCTGGAGTCTACAGAAGGGCAGACCCCCAGCTGTTGAGAAGATCTGCTGGTGGTCAGCAGGAATGTGCTGGTGCCATCCTGGGGACTTCTCTTTAAATAGTGGCAGAGGAGATGAGATGAGGTTAGGCTGAATGTTGCAGGCTGTTTTGGAAGGACTGGACAAAATCCTCTTCCTGTTGCCCTGGAACAGGAAGGTGGGATGTGCTTAATTATAATTTTAGATGTGGTGTTGGGGGATATTGTTGTAGAGTAAGGTTGATGGTTGGACTCCATGATCCCAAGGATCTTTTCCAACCTGACTGATTCTATGATTCTATAAGTTATTTCTAGTCCAACTGTATTATCCCCTGTTTTTTCTATTCCATGTGAACCCCCTGCTCTTCTTGGGCCCCAAGGAGTCTTCCCTCTTGCAGCCCTGTTCCAGCCATGACCCCTCAGATCAGTGTCCTATTTCTGTTCTCCTCCACAAACATCTCATCCTTGTCATGAAATCAGTTGTACGTTAAGAAAACTCATTCCTGGTGAAACCAGTCAAGAGTCTTTGGCTTGTGAAGGTGAGGGCTCACAGAAGGAGATTCTGGAGGTGAGTTTGGTGTTAGGAAAGCCAGACAGACACACTGCATGGCACATCCAGGATGCCATGTGTAGTCATGTGGTGGTACCTAACCGGCATCCATCCATCCCACTGCCCTTCGGGCAACACCCTGAAAAGAAAAGTGTCCAGGATCTGATTTTCCTTTGAAAAAGGAAGTGTTAAGTGCAAGCAAAGATCACAGAGCTGATAAAGGCAAGGGATGTCAAATTTCATCCAACTTCCTTGTCTTAACGTGGAAACATCACAACAAGTCCCCTCAACCAAGTAACAGGAATTGCTATATGCACCAGGGAGAGGTTATCTTTGTATTATCCATTGCATCCTGCTTTTGTTTTCCCTACCAGTCCCCTTTGTGTTTTAAGAATCACAGAATGGTTTGGGTTGGAAGGGACCTTAAAGATCATCCAGTTCCAACCCCCCTGCCGTGGGCAGGGACACCTCCCACCAGACCAGGTTTATAGTGCTAAATGGGCCTCATGTAGGTGATAATCAGGATTATAGCCTCTATCTCTCTCAGGCTTCCTTGCTACCCTTCACTTTTATCTGCCACCTTTTCCAAGGCTTGCTCCAGCAAGTTCTCACACTCTTCCTCCAGTCTTTCTCAGCCTCTTCCCACCACTGTCCTCTCTATCCCTCAGGCTTCTTGCCTGTGACTTGATCTTTGCTCCAAAACTGGGGTTGACCCACACACTTTCTACACAGGGATCATTCCGTCATTGCTACCCCAGCATTTATTCCTTGACAAAACCAGTCTTTCCTAAAAAAAAAAAATATTTCTCCCACTGCCCAGGTCAGCACCCAGCCCACCATAACGCCACAGGTGACCCTGCCACCAGCTGGGAGGAAAGTCTTGCCGCCAGAAGATCCCCTGAGGTGTTTGTATTCACAAGCTTGTCAGAGTTTGGCTGCTTTTTTTTTTTTTTTTTTTTTTTTTTGCCTCCTGGGGAAAAATTGCTACTGTTTCTAACACCATTTCAGATCCTCCAGGCCTAGTTGGGAACAGGTTTGGCATCCCTGCTAAAGCACCAGATGCTGTGGAGACCCATCCTCGGTGAGTCTACGCTAGAAACTGTCGCTACGTTGGTATCGGGGATGGTGGAGAAGCCAAAGAGAGAACCTCTTTTATATAAACTGTAAGTTTTTCATAAAAGCCTTTCTAATTTGTACCAAAGAGACTCTAGCACGCCCTTGGGACTGGTAAAAATAATAATAGCTTAAGTGGTAGAAGACTGTGAATTTGAAACAGAAGGTTATGAGATTTAGAAGTATTACAAAAACGTCAACATTGTATATCAATAAATGTAATTTAGATATACAAAGGAGATAGCAAAGATTTCAACAAAGAACTGTCAAGTCTTACCTCTTCAGATCTCCTTGAAATAAAGCAGATGTCTTCATCCAATTGATACAGAGAAACTGGCCTTCACATCCGAAAGTATGTTATTTCAAATCACAAATGGAATTACTCCTTTCAAAAATTACATGGTTTGCTATTTTTCAATCTTTTTTTTTTTTCTTTCTTCTTCTTTTTTATTCCGAGATGAAACACACATGTTTATATTGGCTGGTTTGGTCTAGAAAGGCAGCATTCCCCAAAGTTAGGAATCCAGAGCTCGCGGAGCCACGACTGCCGAACCTGGGCTGCAAGAGGTGAAGGGGAATGGCCCTCATTAGAGCTCTATCTGCTCGCTGTTTGAAATATGCCTTTGTAATAAGCACTTTTATTTCTGCTTTTCCATCCCGTACCAAATGGCTACTGCCCTTTTCCAAATCCCCTAAACCAGGGCTGGGACCCTGTGCTTTATGGAGCCTTGATCCGACGTGTGCTGGGCAGAGGAAATTGCTGGTTTAAGTTCGTGTTGCTGTAGGATATTACCTCTGTGCCTTGTGATCTTTCTCCTCGCTCAAATCTCCGGCTGCTGGGACGCATCTAAGAACAAACGCCCGGGGTTTTTCTTCCCCTGGTTATTGCTGTCATGTGATATTAACGGTCTGGAGGTTGCAAATCACTGTAATCCCAGCTCACCTGGAAACTAAGCCCCCTTTATGTGGAGGTCCCGTAGCCAGATCAGGGCCTTGGGTGTGCAGTTTCCAATAACTTAAGAAGTAAGCAGAAAAAGATAGCTCCATATGTCCTCCTTATGACCACTCCTGCTCTGACATAAATTCCTTGGATTTACCCTTTTCAAAGCCAGGGCTTCAGTCCTTTACCCTGGACTCACCTTACCTTACCCGAGACACTTAAAAATTCAAGTTTAGCCCAAAACTATGTGGGAAGGCTCTGGTCCCTGGCTCCAAACAGCTTCTGACCTCTCCTCCCCACAGGCACTTTTGCAGGCACAGCTTTGGGGGGCAGAGAAATACTTGACCTTCAGGAATGCCAGAGCCAGGGGATGAGGGGGTTTCAGTCCCCCATCTCCCACCCTGCAGCTTTGTTTGCTGGGCAGAGCGGGGCTGGGCGAGGGCTGAGCTGGGACCCTCCATCTCTGGCGCTGCATTTTGTCCTGGCCATGGAGGGAATGCTGCTGGGATGCAGCGTGTTGATGTGGACTCCTATCTGCATCAGGACAAAGACAGGCTCGTCACCGTGCTAGCAAAAACCATTGAAATCTGGCTAATTTTTTTATTCCTTTTTCCTTTTTTATTTTTCTTCAATAATGTTTCATTTTTTTCCTTTTTTTTTTTTTTTTTCCCCTACTTAGCCCAGAAGAGCTGCTGTAAAGCAGCCTAAATCTCCTGTGTGGCTGTGACCAGAGAGACGTGGTGTGTTGCCATGCAGAACTAAAACTGACTTCAAAAGGGGGCAATGCTAAAGCCTCCTAGAGACCTTGGGCTTATTAACGCTAATAATGAAGCACCATTAATGCAGCAGAGATGTGGAAGCTGCAGGTGAGGTATGCCCATGGCGGGGGGGTTGGAATTTGATGATCTTTAAGGTCCCTTCCAACCCGAACCATTCTATGATTCAATGCCTGAAGAAGGGCAGGATGAACGCTCTTTCCATGGACCTGCAGCTGGTGGCTCAAGGGGTGGTTCTGGAGGGCGAATGGGCTCCTGTGACAATCCCACTGGGTGACAAAAGAGAGACACAGCAGCCCATGATGCTTCCCATGTAACGTGTTGATGGTGCTTCACATGCTGAGCCCACGACCATCGGTCCTACGAGTCCCTGCTCTATAAGAAGGGATTGGTGAGGGGGAGATGGGACATGGGTTGGTCCCTCAGGACACCCTAAAGCCACCATCCTTCAGAGCAAAGCTTGGCAGGATCCGTCCCACAGGTGCTGTCCTGATGGACACCCAGGAATACCCTGAGGAACCGCAGCGGTGCAAGAAAAGTCTGTGGCTTTCCTTTGAGATGCAGAAAGGGCACGGGTTTAGTCTGGTGAACACCAAATCTTGAGGTAAGTTGAGCTCTGGGACAGGGCTGTCAGGGGCCAGGATGATGCTGTACAGCTGGGATGGGAAAGGCCCTGTACAGGCTGGGTGGTAACAGGGGAGAGAGACATGAGCAGTAGTACTTGAGCTCATGTGCTTCACAGAAATTGAGCTTATATTATTTAGAATTAACTCCGCTGACCCTGGATTAACTCCTGTCCATGGATTTATCCCTGCAGAGCAAGTTGTAACCCTGGTTTTATGACCATAATGCCTCCTCTAGCCAGAGGGAAATCTGATGGGAGATGTCCTGGAAACCCCCCTGCCCTGGGTTTGTGGGCTGGATGTGTGTTCCAGCCTCTTTGCCTTCTGCTTCTCTTGCTTTAGAGGTTTAAATTCTGTGGATAATAATTTAATCAGGGCTGCTTCTGCAAAGAGGTAATTTGTGCCATGCATTAACAGAGACAAATATCAAATGACCGAAATCATTTGCAGATGGAGCGGGGCCACACTTTGAGCCCCAGTATGGGCGAGGAGCAAGCTCCAAGACCCATCTGCTGCTGCTTTGAGGGTGGTCGCAGTGTCTGGTTTGGGTGGGAAGGGGTGAGATTTGGGAGTCTCCCACCCAGAGGTGGACAGAGGCTCTGTGGGGCAGCTTCTTTCCCCCCTGAGGAGCACCTAGGGAGAGGGGAGCACCAAACCCAGGGCTGTGCTTCCCAGGGAACAGGTCAGGTAATGTGCCAGAAATGCTGGAGCCTGGAGAAAGCCTTGCCAACCTCTGGCAACAGGCGGAGGAGAGGAGCACCCTCCTCTTGGTCTCTAATGGAGGTAAACATCAGCTGAAGGGTGCAGCTCCCTTCTCCTCCTCCCTGTTTTCCCATGGGCTGTTGGTGACTGGGTGTTATCGATGCAAACAAGGGCCAAAGCAGGCTCTGGGCTTTCTGAAAGGGTGTCTCTCGTACATCACGTATGCTCCTCGAGGCAAAGACCCGTCTCCTCTTTCATTGGCAGCAGCGAGCCCTGAAACCGGCACTCCAGGACAATAACTTGGAAGCCTCCTCCGCTGCCCGCTCGCCGGAGCGACCTGGGATGTGGGGAGCCAAGGGGTCGGGGGCGAGGAGGCGGCGAGTACCGGGGAGGTTGTATAACGTGGTGTGGAATATCATTGTTCCAGCCAGGATGAGTAAGAGCACAGCTGACGCTGGTCACCGACTGCACTTCCATGTGTCTGAGGGAGGGGGAGGCTGAGAGACGGTTGCACAGTTGAAAATAAAGACAATAAGTCTATAAAAGTTTAAGAACTGAATAGATTCCTAACATTTGCTTTTCATTATCACCAAATAACATATAAATAAACATACAACAGAACCAAGAGCAACATGCTAGTTACCCTCTCTAGAAGAGGCTGTGTTTAGGCTTCGCTCAGCCTTCTTTGGCCAAACCTCCTCCTCGTATACTCCGTAATGAAATGAAACAGCAAATCTGGGTAAGCAATTAGGCCTCCATCTTCCTTTAAAACAGAAAGCAAAGGCTTGTCTATACAGGCAAGCTGGATGTCAACATGTGCTAGTTCTTAGAAGTCAGGAGTACAGGGGGAAGAACATGTGAAAATAAGCACAGCAAGAGTCAATAGGCCCTTCTTTTTTTTTCTCTCTCTGTAAAAAGGACACAAGCATACGTAACTCTTTGCAATTATCATTGCTTGTTGATGATTATTAGTGCATCTCAAAGAAAGCATCTGTCAATGCATGGTGGTATCATGTTTAATGATGTGAAAGGGAGCCCTCGAGTGATGCTGTGAGCGCTGCGCTCTGTAAACACTGCCTACTGCTCATGAGGGGAAAAAAAACATAATTCAGGCTTAAAACACAGTGCCTGCTTAGCTGATACTGGGATATTGAGTGTTTTCTCATCACCCTCTGTCTTGCATGACTTGTTGAAGCCTGAGTGACTGCCAGTCAAGCAGGGGGAATGGGATGATCCTTGTCCAGGAGAGGGATGAGCAGCTCGTGACAGTTATAAGAATTCATGGAGTAAAATGGGAGGGAAAAGCACATGATCAGAGATAGATAGTGATGGCATGAAAGAGGAAAAAATCTCAGGAGAGCCCTAGCCAGGGCTGGGGAAGAAGGTATCCCATGAGTCCGACTGCTTAGTGTGTGTTGCTGGTAGAACGTGAACATTCTGTTCGATCCACACCCCTATGGAAGCAGTCAGACACAAATAACTTCATTTAATAACTACCTTTACTGCCCAGGCAGAGCTCGTGGTTATTGAAAAGACAATCTTAAGTAAAGCAGATGGTATGAAACGTCTCGGCTCTCGCTGAGGAAAAAAATAATTGTATCAGCAGTGATGTGTGGAGGCTTTTCTAAAAGTCAGGACCCTCTGTCCTAAGGGCTTATAAACGTATCTGAGGACACGCTGTCGGTATGCTATGACTTCAGGTTTCAGGAGACTTTATTGTATTAACGTTGTGTTTTACTCTCTCATCATTGAGAGAGTAAAAGAGATGGCTTTCCTGCAATTTAGCGGAGCTTTCCTCAAAGGAAAGTCATGAATTCCAATGCTTTTAGGTCACACATGTTAAAATCTACTCTATTGCTGCTGCAAATATTGCAGCTGTTGCCAAAACGTAAATGGGCTAAAATCTTCTTTACCACATCTTTCTAAGGGATTCACTGCTCTCTTAAATATGCCTAGTAACTGGCACTGGGACCTGCCATAAAGTGCCCTGTGTTACGCTGAGAGAGTTCTACCCCTGCCAAAAGAAAGGGAGATCTCCCAAATTGAGGAGGCTCCTACCTCAGGTTTTCCTCCCACCTTCGGTTGAATCCTGCTGGGATGGGAAGGCTCCGTTGCACTGTGATGCTGGAGGGAAAAAAACAAAACCCCAACAAGTTTAGGAATCAAGAGGAAAAAGTCCCCTGGCCTTGGAAACGTCGGCCTCTGTGCGTTCTTCTCCCCTTCAGCCTCTGCCCACCCTCCAGAGGACTCTGTCGCACTACATGGGCTGGAGGGAACAATGCCTTTATTTTTGGAATGTTTCCTTTTTTCCTAGATTTCTCTCCATTGTTCACAGGGGGAAAAAAAAAGCAGGGGCAGCTGGACCCAATAAAGTCTAGCAGATATAAAGAGGCAAAATTTGGGTGGGGGGACCTCTTCCTTGTGAAAGAAGTAATGTTATTTTCTGATTAAAAAGAACTGTTCTTTATTTGCCTATTGTGGACCCTGCCTTTGATCAGCCCATCCAAAGCATTACGAATCTGTGTCATTTCTGCAGCCCTTACGAGTGGGAGGCTTTTCTTGTCCTCTGGCTCCTGCTTCCCCTGGACCAGGACTCCTTGGAGCAATGAGGCTGGGCTGCAGAAGACAACTTAATCCTTTGGGGTTCTTCAGCCACATAACAAAGATTTTCAGGGCTGGCATAATAAAATGGGGTGAAACTTGGGGAAAAAAGGGCACTGGTTGCATTCAGTGGAGAAGGAGGACCCATGGTTCAGAAAGCAAACATCTGTGGCAGGGAAGGGCTCCCCACCACGTGCTCTCACCAAAGCCTGAGGCTGGCAGCAATGCTTACTGCAAGAGAAACTAGAATAAAATACTGGAGAAAGAGCATCAGGCTTCTGTGGGGCTTCACCGGTCCATAGGGTCAAGGCGTGAGGACCTCTCTCAGGTCTGGGATGACACATACTAATTATACCATCAGATGGGGCTTCTTTTTAATTGGTGGGATGCTGCACGATGATCTGCTCTAGGAGGCAGAAGTCCCTCAATTTGAGGATTTGGCAAATGTCCCTAATGAGATCTGAGCAGAAATGGTGAACTCCCTACTTATGAGCAGTTAATATTAATAACTGATTGACCCAGCTATGCAGCGTGGCCTTAAGACATTTGCAGCATGGACCTGTCTTTAAGACCCTAAGAACATACACGGTACAAAGTATTTTGGGGACTTCTGGGCTTATCCAGCCTTAAAAATCATCATAAATTAGTCTTGAAAATGGAACTAGGCTGTTGCAAGCCTGAGCAGGTCAATGTACGATTGTTTTTAAATAATTTGGATCTCAATCTTGAAAAAGAGTAACAACCTTAAGCATTCAATCAATTATAAATTGGCCTAAAATAATTGCAGCATGTTGTACAGAGGGCTCATTTGCTTCTATTTGCTTTTTTCTCTTGAGTTGTTAGAGTTGGCAGTGGTTAATGCTTCTAGTTTTTTCTTCACAAATATTAGGGAAACATTTCTTTCTTAAATGAAAACAGAGACTCGTATAATTTCATGAGTATTACACAGAACTTAAAGAAAAAAAAATCCTATTGCAGAAAAATAAGGCTAGGAAGGACTACAAAGAGGTCATCTAGTCTATCCTCCTCCCCAAAGGCAGGATAAACAGCAACTATAGTATTCTTTATAGCTGTAATCTGTGAAATACTGAGTGATGAAGACCCCACAAATTCCCAGGCAAACCATTCCAGGACTTAGGCTGCTTTCCCACGCTGCTCATGGGATGATGGAGCAGGGGAAGATCTGCAAGGGACCACCTAGCTCTCCAAATCCAGCCCTGACAGCCATGCAGCAGAAGGTGCCTCCAGGTGGGCTCAGAGGGCACGTCCCTGGGCATCAGGGGGGGACACGCAAGACCTTCCCCTGCAGCACGTCCAGCGCAGGGCCAAGAGCTCCCATCGCCCAGGGGAGCTTCTCCACCATCGCTTCACCCACAACTCCTGAGCCTGGGGGATGTGTGGGGTGATAGTCCTTGGTGTGGCTCCCCTTCTTGGGGTTCAGATGATAATTCTAACATTCCCCCTCTCTGCTTGCTTCCCCAGCCCTGGTGATCTGCTCTGCCTTATCTCATCCCCTGAAACCAGCTGGAAGTGCTCCTCAGCAGTGCCACCTAGCCACCCCTGCCTCACCCTCCGCAGCCCCAGATGCTCCTTCTGCCTTCCATTAAGACCTTTGCACTCTTTTTTCCCCCCCTTTTTTTTTTGCTTCCCTTTTATTCTTTCAAATTGTACCCTGTTTTCTTCAGGCCACCTCTCCAATTTCTTAAGATAATCTCTAACGCTTTAGTCAAACTTCCTTGCAGGCTGTGGCACGTAGGCATCATACCC
>JAHREE010000551.1:19913-65352 GCA_033628505.1 Tringa tobata
GGAGAGGATGGTTGGGGGGGGGGGTGTGGGGGGAGAGAGCAGGAGGACAAAAATAGCTTTGATAATGCTGGGAGTTTGGAAACTCTTCCTCCTACTTGGCAGCGGGGCAGCCGGCCTCGGCTGCTCCCGGGAAAAGCCGGGCTGGTGCTTGGTGTGTTTGGATTCCACAGCTTCCCATAATAAAAGCTAAGTAAGGGTTGAACTGGAGAGAACCCGTGCTTATCTGGACGTGGCTTTATTTTTTTTTTATTCCCCCTCGGTCCTTTCACAGTGTCGACATGAAGTGGGTCGGAGCAGCTTGATTTTGTGTTGGAATTCTTAGGTTGTCTTGTAATAGCATGCGGCTGAAGTTCCTTTCGTGTTATCGTGCTGGATCTGTTTAGTCTTTAGAGCTCTTCTTTCCAGCAAATGCATAATGAAATACCAGGGTAAATAGTTGAGGCATTCATAAATTACAGCGTTAGATAATTTGTCTCTGGATGTGTACGGAGATCCAAGCGTCCCTCGCTACAGCTGACATACTCCAGATAAGGTAATGCTAATTATTTATTTCTTTATTTTTACATCTGGCCTGTCAGGCAAAGGATGAAAAATTCCCTGGGTTGTATTGAAGCGGTCGGTCCTGGGAGAAAGTCCCCTCGTTGGAAAGGGCACGCGAGAGACGCTGGGCTTCCTGGGCAGCACGGAGCTCCCAGCCCAGCTGCTGGCACCAAAACCCCTCTGTTTTGGGAACTGGTGCTGTGCCGACGTGTAACTGATGTTATTGGTTAATTTCTTTCCCTCTTCCTCGCTGCCTCTTCTGCCTTGACCCATTCGCTTGAGCTGGTGTGCAGCCACAACCAGCCACCTTCCATGTCGTGGGGGGGCTGCTGCCATTAAAGCAGAGGTATTTGCAAACAGCTTTATTTAAAAAGTTATCATCAGCAACATTAAAACCTTGGGGGTATGTATGGGGGTCCTCGCTGCTTTCCATCCCCCAGCAGCTCTGCTGGTACATCCAAAGCACGGTCCCGTGCACGTGTGTCCGGAGACAGATGCAGGAAAAATTAAGCAGGAGTAATTATTTGAAGCCATCTGATCAAGGGCATCCCCCTCCCAGGGAGCTGCGAGGGAGCGGTCAGAATTGGGGTGCGCTTTAGGGGGGGCGGGGAGGACCCAGCATCCCAAAAAAGTGGATGCTGTGAGCCCTCAGACAGGCCTTTTGCCGTGCTCAGCTACATCAGGGATTTTCAGTAACGACCACATGGGTTGTGATTGTACGAGCTGATTTAAAAACAAAAATATATTCCCCTTCCTGACTCTTTTTTTTTTTTTTTTTTTTTTTTTTTTCCTGACCTGAGGCAGGAGGGAGAAGGAGTTGGGGGGGGGGAAGGCCGGGGAGAGCGATGGTCAGCACCGGGATTTTTGGCAGAAACCTCGCCTGGCCGCCGGCCAGAAATGACCTCATGACAGGAGTGAGATTTGGCAGCTCGATAACGCCCCGCTTCCCCTATCTTACAGGGTATTCAAAAATATGTAACTCATTTAAGATACAAGGGCAATTTTTCATGGCAGAGGTTGAGGCATTGTAGTTCACATCTTTGTCCCAGAAGCTGCGGGGTGTTGCATCACCGGTTTGGCCTGGGGGATTGAAAAGTTTGTTAGCGCCGCTTTAATTCCTCGGCTCTTCCGCTGCCGTCCCTCCGAGGTGCGACGGCGGAGCCGGGGAGCTGCTGGGACCTTCTGCCCTCTTCTAAAATCTAAATTATCCCTTCATCCAGGGGATCCGAGAGCAATTCTGTCAGTGTCTTCGTTAGCATTGGGCAGGCGCTTGGCGGAGGACGGGCAGCGGGGTACCACGGGCCGCTCATTAAAATATCTCCCGCCTAAACTGAGGCTGTGATTTGTTGTCAAAAAAATAAAAAATTAAAAAAAAAATCATCCCTGTAATATTTGAGCCTCACAGAGCATCTCTTCCCCGCTTCTGCTCCCAGCGAGTTCATGTCGTGCCGCATTTCTGCAAAAAGCTTTGTTTTTCGCCAACGCCGGGCAAAGCGCATGCCCTCGTGAGCATCCTGGGACTGGCTTAAAAGTTGCCAAAGTCTCTTGGAATAAGGTCAAATATCCATCGGACCCGTCGGATCAAACCGATGGCGGAGGCGCTCGCGGTTGGCCGGGGTGGGGGGATATGCCCAGTCACCCCAAAAAATGTGCTGAGCAGCAATTCGGTTACCAGCACCTACCCCCTCCTCCCCACACCGGGGGTGTCCCTTCGGGGTCCCCACCTCCTAACGAGGGGTGCATCCCCGTCGAGCAGTGCTTACATCAGCATTCCTGAAAATATCGTTGCTTTCCTGCCAGTGTTTGTAATTCTAGCAAAGCAACGTATATAATCGTTCGTTTCCTTGTTTTTCTTCCCGTTTCCCACCTGTATCCCTCCCATCTCCTGAAGCATCAATCAGGGCCCTCCTCTTCCAGCAGTCGTTAAGTGGTACTCAACCTCGTTAATTGATATCTGCCTTCTAAAAGCCTGCTTGCTCATTCCATAAGGAAATCCTGGGAATAAAGCTTTAGAGGCGAGGTGGTATTTTGCTTGTAGTCACGGATAAAGAAATACATAGAGAGCCTGCACCTTAGTCTGTGCACGCTACTTTTGTTAGATTTAGTAAAAATGAAGAGCTGGCTTTACTTGGGAGGGAGGTAGGGAGAGATTTAAGGTGCCATACATAGTTTTTCTCTGTTTTTGGTGAGGATGCTGTGGCAGAGTGATTCTCGGTGAATTATTTGGGTGGTTTCACCTGGAGGAGGGTTGTGACGTGCCGGCCTCTGGAAGTGGCCGTGGGAAAGGGCGGGCGGTCGTAGAGGACAGAGGGACATAGTGTTGTCTTTCCCACTCGGGCTGTTGTCCACCCTCTGCCACCGAAGGGTCGTAATTAAAAATAGGGAATTGTGGCCGGGTCTGCTCTCAAAATAATTGCACGGTGTTCCTCAAAACGATGTGGTGGGTCTAGTGGAAATAGTTGGAAGGTTGGTCGGGACATTTCAGTAAGACTTACCTAGTGTAAAAGCAGAAGGGTGTTAATGCTCAGCTGCGTGGGCATCTTCAGGGCCTTAATGTAAAATAAAATACCAATTATTTTGCCCTTTTGTCTCGGTTCCACCTCCGGAGCACGGGATGGCATTCAGGTGTGCTTGGCACGTGCCATCAAGGGGTGTAAGGGGCATTAAAGTTGTTCCAGAGACTTCTCCCTCCCCGAGAATACCTGGAGCTCATCCGTGCACGTTCATCCCCGCGAATGGTTCCCGCATCCTGAGGAGGGGAGGGAAGGGGAGGGGGGGGGAGCTGCACCGGCCCCTGATGGATCAGGGAAGAGCTGAGACCCGACAGCGCGCTGAAAGCATCTTGAGGGAAACACTCCTCCAGCATTAGCCTCCCTGCAGGTCACCAACCTTTAGATTCCTCTGCGGGGCTCGTGCTCGGGGATTTTCATGGCTTCTGATCTGGGATGATGGAAGCCCCGGGTCCGTGCAGACAGTCCGTGGAGCAGGAGGAAGATGGTCTTTAGGGATGCGTTTCATGATGGGCTTTTCCCTCAAATTACCCTTTTGGCAGCCTTGGTTGTGGCTGAAGGAGGCTCTGGCAGGGCACTAAGGGGAGAGCACAGGTCTCTGTGACACATCAGGGCTCTGGTAACCTTCATTCACCTTCTGATGGTGCCCATCCCTTGCCAGGACAACATCCCTGAGCTTTGCGGTCCTGTGCCAGGGAGAGGGGGCTGCAGCCGGATTGCTTGATAGCATATAGGAATAATAGCAGAAAGGTGTTTTCTGTGGATATTTTGTGTAAAATCCGTCAGGGGCCCATCAGGTTCCTCCTGGTGAAAAAGGAAAATGGCCCGGCATGGCAGGAGCATGGCCGTGAGTGCCAGGTATGCCACGTTAATTGGAAAATTAAGCTTTGCCCGGAGGGTTTGAGGCACATCCGTGTGTGTGTGCCCAAGGTTTAATTCCCAGCGCGCGGGAGCCGTCTCCTTTGCCTGCCTGGGGATGGCCGGGCTGGTGCCCCATCACCTTCTGCTCCTCTACAGAGATCTATGATGCTTCTTGTGCGTGTTCTCCTCTGCTTCCTTACCCCCGAGCAGGTGAGACGGACACCGTGTCGTACGCGGCGGGATGTTACTGCTCCCGAACAGGAGCCGGAGCATAAGGAATTCCCCTTTGGAAAGGGGGAAACGGTCTAAGAAACTCCATACCTGTGGCTCTGGGGTCTCCAAGCAGGGGGTCAGCTGCGGGGACATCTCGCTGGGGAAACCCTCAAAGTGCTGGGGGTCCTGGCGAGAATAAAAAAACAGGTGAAAAAAAGAAAACCCTCACATCTAGGAGAGAAGAGGCACCTGGAAAACGTGGAATATCTGTTTTGCAAGTGCTGTCTTGAAGCTGGTGTTGATGTTGGGTGGGTTCTCAGCCCGTGGAGAGGGCAAGCTGCCCTGGGTGCTCCTGAATGAACCTGGTGGGGGAAAAAACAACCAATTTTTGGAAAATAGCTACAGGAGTGAAAAAGAAAAGTCATTTTTCCAGCCAGGAGCAGAGGTGGGGGGGGGACGACAAGCATGTAATGAATTCATCAATGCGTGGGAAGGAGGGGAGGACAGGCTTCAGCTCCCAGGGGAATGTGAGGATGCTGATGCCTCGTCGGAAGCAGAAAAATGTGAATAACGGAGGAATAACGCGGGAATAACGCATCAGGGCAGGGTCAGCCCCGGCATCCTGCCTGTGCTGGGAGGTGTGGATGCTGAGGGGAGAGCACAGCAGCACACACAAAGGTGATAGAGAAATAATTAAGCGAGCGACCAAGCGCGTGGCTCGAGCTGCTGTCCCGAGGAGGCTGGGAGTTGGGATGGCGGTGGGACGGCGTTGGAGCACGGTGCTTCCTTCCCCACCAGGCTTTTTCCCCATCTTCCCCTTCCTGCGTATTTTCTTTAATTTTATTTTTCTGCTCGTTCCACGAAGGATAAATACTGCAACGTTGTGCAAGGACTCAGGGCTTTTTATCGGCGCTTATTGAATTCCGTGATGGAGAAGGTTGTTGTTGCCAAAGTATGTGTTTGACCGGCACGTGACCAAAGTTGCAGGATTTTCCACAATTTTTAGATGAGTTAACTGGCAAATGCTCAAACCTGTGTTTTTTAAGAACGCTCAGTGGCGTTCCAAAGTTATCTTTCACTTAACCTCATAGTACACAGTGCTTTATCAAACCGATATTATTCTAACCTTTTAACATTATTTTTCTTACCACATAATACTATAAATCTTCTCTGCTCTCCCATACACATGTAGTGTCTTGTAATGCTAATTAAACTGCACACTACCCTAATTTTGCTCTCATACTAATCCAATATATTTTTCTTGACTGGAAGCCAAACCCTGAGAGCTTCAGAGCATGCGGAGCTCTCTCATTCCAGTCTCATTATATGTTAATGACTTTATATTTTAATATCTTTCAACACTTTAAGAGGATGTTATTTTTAGAGGTGTCTGGTTGCGGAAGGTAACCCGTATGTGGGAGGTTGAGGGGTGGTTTTGTTTTTTTGGTTTTTTTTGTGAATGTAAAGCCCTGGGTAAACTCCGTGCAGCGAGTGAGTGGTAAGCGTGTCTCTGAAGATGTGTCATCTGTCAGGATCCATCGCGCCCAAGTACGAAATTACAGCGAGATTTGGAGGCAATTTTAAAATAGTTAAGGGCCTTTATAGGAGGGGGAGAATAAAACTCTTGCCTCGGCTTTTACATCTTGCAGTTGTAAGCGCTCTCTTGCTAAAGCTCTTGGGGAAAGGCGCTGTTTTTGTCCGCTGAGGGTGCCGATGCCAGTTGGGCCTGAACGCTACTATAACCGAAATAATTGCTCGCAGATGGGTGGATATTAAAATGAGCTCTTTTCCATAAGCCCAAATAAAATTCTGTTGTAAGTGCAAAGCACTAAAGAGGCGAGCCTGCGCTGACGAAATGCCGGCGCTGTGATCTCTTCCAAATGGCGAGTGCCAGCATCCTCCCGCCCGAGCTGCACCTCGGCTGCCATGTCTCCGTCTCTTGGGATGCCCGGTGGCACTCGGGGTATGGCAGAGACCCATCCGTTCCCCGGGGTGGCCCTGGGGAAGCGAGGACTTCAGTCTCCAAAATGCAGAGCCTTTCCCCTCGAGCCCATTCAGGCTGGAGGAGGTGTCCCCCCCACCTCGCACAGGTGTCCCCCCCACCCCACGCTCATCCCTGCCAGCGCAAGCAGGGGCACGTGGTGCTTCGTGCCACCGAGGTTGCTCTGGGCAGCATCAGTTGTGGCCCTGCTCTTCTCTGCTGATGTCTCGGTGCCCAGTTACAGCCTCCCCCTCCCCTAGGTTTCACGTTTGCTGCCATGAAACAGGCTTGGACATCTATTTTATCCTCCCACTGGTTCTTCCCAGAGGACATAGGTGGAGGGAGGTCATTCTCCAACTCTACTCTGCACTGGTGGGGCCACAACTGGAATATTGCGTCCAGTTCTGGGCTCCCCAGTTCAGGAGAGAGCTAAAGGTGTTGAGAACAGCGTGGGACACCAGGAGCAGGCATGGCGTGGCGTGGCTTTGTGGGAGTGGGGTGGCGTGGCACGGCATGGGGTGGCATTGCATGGCTTTGCAATAGCAGGCGTTGTGTGGCGTGGGGTAGCATTGCAGGGCTTGGCAGTGGCGTGGCTTCGCGTGGCATGGCTTTGCAGCAACATTGCGTGGCTTTGCAGCAGCATCGTGGCATGGCGTGGGGTGGCATTGCATTGCTTTGCAGTGGCGTGGCATTGCATGGCTTTGCAGCAGCAGCATTGCATGGCATGGGGTGGCGTTGTGTGGCATGACTTTGCAGCAGGAGATATTGTATGGCATGGGGTGGCATGGCTTAGCAGCAGTGGCATGGCATGGGGTGGTGTGGCATGGCTTTGCAGCAGCAGGTCTTGCATGGCATGAGGTGGCATTGCGTGGCATGGCTTTGCAGCAGGAGGTATTCTATGGCATGGGGTGGCATGGCTTTACAGCAGTGGCATGGCATGGGGTGGCATGGTGTGGGTGGCACTGGATAGCTTTGCAGCAGCAGGTCTTGCGTGTCATGGGGTGGCATTCCACGGTATAGGGTAACGTAGGGTGGCATGGCATGGCTTTGCACCAGCAGATATGGCGTGGGGTGGCATTGCATGGCATAGGGTAGCATGGCACAGGGTGGCATTGCATGGCTTTGCAGCAGCAGGCATTACATGGCGTGGGGTGGCGTGGCATGGCTTTGCAGCAGCGGGCATGGCACGGGGTGGCATTCCATGAGTGTGCAGCAGTGGGTACTGCGTGGGGTGTTGCTGCATGGCTTTGCAGCAGTGGGTGTTGCATGGGATGGCAGCAGTGGGTGTTAATCAGCGTGGCACGGTGTAGCTGTGCAGCGGCGGGTGCTGCGTGGCCTTGCCTGGCACGGTGTCCCAGCAGGACTTGGATGCAGTGGCTGGTAGCCACTTGCCCCTTCCGCACTGGCCCAGCCGTGGGCTAAATTTGGGCCAGTATCGGGCTGCCAGACGGTCCCAGCAGCGCTGGCAAACGGGGCTCTGCAAGGTCAGGCCCTCCTTGTCTCTGCTGCTTTCCCCTCCTCACAATAGCCACAATGTCCCCCATCGGTGGCACAGCGGGGTTCCCCAGCCCATCCCCGGTGGTGGCAGCGCAGCCCTGTCCCGCTGTGCCCAGCCTTTGTCTGCCTGCCCTTAATCCCTCTCTGCAATTCATCTGTGTTTTCAGTCTCTCCTGAGGCACATAACAAGGTGGAGGGGGGAAGACGGTGAGGAAGTTTCTTTAGCCAGCGCTTGAAGTAAAATCCACCTGGGAGCCTGTAAGAACTTGATAATTGTAAATTATACACGGGTGGAAGAGTTGGGGGGTGGCAGCGTGGTGACCCCACCGTGGCCAAGGCTGAACCACGTCTGTTGGCGGCTCTGACTCCTGGGACCAGCAGTGATGCTCCTGGCCTGCATCCGGGATGTCTTTCCTGCTTTCCCCACCGTAGTTACACTGGATATAAACCTCATTGTGTGTCTTCATCACATTTCTGTTTGTCTTGTCCCTTCTCCCTTTTCCATTTCATATTTTAAAGGGCTGGAACGTTGGCATTCCTTCCCCGAGAGCGGTCCCTCCGCTCCATTGCAGCCCCTGATGCTGGAGCAGGAGGTGGCCGGGTGCTCCCTTAACAAAAGACCCTCTGTCCCCCAAAATAAGACTTACATGTCTCAAAGAAATGCTGTTCCCTGGTTTGGGGTTCCTCAGTCGTTTTATTCTGTGTTCTCCATCTCCATTACAGTCAGTCCTGGTGGGGAAGGGGCTGCGTAGGGGGGATAAAAGAGTGCCACGTACCCAGATACGCAGCAGATAACCTGATGAACTTTTGGGGCAAGAAGACATAAATATGGTGCACCTTGTCCAGCAGGGGGGAAAAAAAAAAATAATTTTTTGAATTCTTCCTTTTATTTTCTCATCTGTGGAGCAGCAGCGGCTTTTCCTGGGTTTCCCAGGGAAGCGTGGGGCAGGCACTAATGGCCAAAACAGATTCCACGTGGTCCTTCCCACCTTCTCCATGTGCTGGGCTCAGTGAAAGGAATCCAGGAAATAATTTTGGAGCGATTATTTCCTTCAACCTTGCAAATAAGGTGCAGAACTACTGGTAACCTTAACCAGCACTTTTTTTTTTTCCTCTTTTTTTTTTTAATTTTCCCATGGGATAGGAAAAATAGGATAAATCCTCTCAAGCTGGTAGCTGGCACTGTCACTGACCTGCTGTGACGCTGAGAGGGACTAAGCAGTTTAGACTCAAAAATGAGATTTTTCTTTGTTTTTTTTTTTTTCACTGCAGTTGGAGGGTGCTGCCATTCTGCCTGTCCGTGTGTTTCACCCAGAGTCTCGTCAAGCTCTGAGAAATCTGGATCCACAGGAGTTAGGAGGGGTGGGTGGTGTTTCTGCCTGGAAAGCTTTAATTCTTGTGCTTTTCTGTAAAACCTCCCCTATGGCAGAAAAATCAGCTCAAAATAGGAGTTGCCGGTCCGTCCAGCTGATGAGGTGTATCCAGAGAGCAGGATGAACACGGGTAAAGAAAATAGTTGGGTTTTAACTGCAGCTGTTACTATCTTTTTAGTGATAATGAGCTAAATTAGTATGTGTGCTGCTGCCTTTGAGCTATGGATAGGCTTGTCGGTGCTTGCGGAGGTTGCGGCGTTAACTCTTGCTGGGGAACCTGGTGATCCTGGCCCAGGCACCCGCTCCGTGGGGCCAGGGAAAGCCCTGATCCCACCGTGAGGGGAATTCCCTCTGTGCCATTGGGGTAAATCCAGGGAGATTTTCTCTGTTGAAGATGGAAAGGAGACCCCCTTTTCTCTGGGGAGGGAGGAAGGTAAAATTTTAAGATGTTAATTGTCATTTTTCGAGGATTATTGTGTCTTCTTTTTAGCGAAATCTTTATTGCTGGCTTGGAGTTTTCATCTGTTCCATCTGTTGTTGAAATGAATTGTTTTGACTCGGAATATATCTCACGTACAGATTGTTGGACTGCGCAGAGTTTGGTTGGTGTTCAACAGAATGAGCTTATGGGGGAAAAAGAAATTGGTTTCCTGGTGATGCTGGGCTTTAATTCCAGCTCCTCTGCAGTGGCTGCTGACCCATCCTCATCCCCTCCTGAAGCCCCTGTGGTTTTGCAACTTCATTTTGGAAGCCCAAACCTACGAGTAAACTTCCCATGCAAGATTTGAGCTCAGATCTAGGGCTCGGGGGTTTTTGCAGCTCTGGTGGTAGCGAAAAAGCAGGTAAATGGGGGGGATGAAGGGGTTTTTCTACACCAGGGCTTACGTTCCAGAGCTTCTGAGGCACTTCTGCTGGAAAATATTTCTGCTGTGGCAGTGGTGGGCTTTAATTAAGGCGCAGGAGGATGCTGCACTGAAACGGGCTGGATGCACAGAATCACCCCAGTGAGGTTAAATCCTGCTGCTGTGAGAACTGCTAGGAAAAAATGGAGATACCCAAGGTTTAAAATGAGGGATGGGCATCCCGGGACGTTCCTGGGCAAGGGCTGTTGGTGAATTCCCTGCCTGGGGAGAGCAGAGCATCCTGAGGGCTCACTGATGAGCATCCCCGAGCCGCGGGCACGGGGAAGGTGGCCGTGCTTTGCGAGATGTGGGTAGAAGCAGGTTTGGAGACTTAAATTATCTCTATGTGAGAGCACTTGCCTGATGGGTCATCACCAGCACAGTGTAGCCAGAAGCTGCCTATCTGCTGGCCGCTGGGTTCTTTTGGTGTTTGTTTGTTGTTTTTTCCTTATTTTTCTTTTTGAAACAGAAGAAAAACGCAGTTGGTATGAGACCGAGTAACCCCCAGTGGCTTTGTTCTGGTGCTGCTTCTGTTGGTGTTGAAGTATTCCTCTGGGGAGAAGTTATATCACCTGAGCACTGTCCTGGGATTGCTTGAGGTTTAGGGGGGTTTGGGTTTTTATTTTGGTGGTTTTTTGGTTTTTTTTTTTTGGTCTTACTTATCTCTGGTTTACTGTAAGTGTGGGAAATCCCAGGAATGCTGCTAGTGAACAAGGTGTTGATGGGGAGGATGGAGACCTTCCCTTGTTGAAATAAAACACACACAAACCTCTTCCCTTCTGCTTGCTTCTCTTCTAGGCTCTGTGCGTTTCCCTGAGTGAGTTTTCTCTCATTTTCCTTTAGCAGAAGATGGAATAAGCCACAGCTGGGCTTTGCAGCAGGTCTGAGCTTTTATTGGCACGGTGGTAGAATTCAGACTCGTTCTTCAGTTGTAGGGATGCTGCTGTCCTGTGTGAAGCAGAAAAAGGGACTGTGTGCAGGAAAAGTCCTCTGACTGGAGCCTTTAGCTGAGCCTCTGGAGGCTCAGCATTAATCTTGCTCAGCTGGACTTATCCTCCGTGTCTGGTGAGACACCGGGTTGATGGGAAACACCAAACCTTTTGCTCATAGAGTGGATTTTACTTAGGAGAGGGAGAGAACCTCTGCGCTCATAAGGATGCTGGCATTTTTAATCCCGAGAGAGCCCTGTATCAAATCAAGCACTGCAGAGCTTTGGGCTGTGTCCTGCACATAGAATCACAGAATGGTTTGGGTTGGAAAGGACCTTAAAAATCATCCAGTTCCAACCCCCTGCCCTGGGCAGGGACACCTCCCACCAGACCAGGTTGCTCAAAACCCCATCCAGCCTGGCCTTGAACCCCTCCAGGGATGGGGCATCCACAGCTTCTCTGGGCAACCTGGGCCAAGGTCTCACCACCCTCACAGGAAAGATTTTCTTCCTAATATCTAATCTAAATCTCCCCTCTTTCAGTTTGTAACCGTTATGCCTCATCTTATTACTCCATTCCCTGATCACAAGTCCCTGCCCATCTCTCCTGGAGCCCCTTTAGGGACTGGAAGGGGCTCTAAGGTCTCCCTGGAGCCTTCTCTTCTCCAGGCTGAACACCCCAACTCTCTCAGCCTGTCCTCCCAGCAGAGGGGCTCCTGTGTGCACGAGGGGGCTGTTTCTCATTTTGGGTTGGGGGGAAGCCCTGTACCACCCTGCCGGGGGCCAGGCTCCACCTTGGCATCACCCCTGGCCGCAAATGTCCCAGCCTGCGGCGAAGTCACGGAAGGGGGAGCAGCAGCCGGTGCAGAGCTCTGCAGAGGAAAGCAGCACGCCCCTAATAAAAGCAGGATCCGACTTCAAACGCATGTGTACGGCACAGTTGTTGTTAGCACTCTCATGTGCGGCTGCGAGGCTTGGACAATTTATAGGGGCTGCATCCAGCGCCTTTAGTGGGTTCCATATGTGCTGCCTTCGTGCGCTGGCTGGTATGGAGCGGTGGGATGAGCTCTCGGAAGTTGAGGTCTTCAAGTGTTAAATACAAAGCGCAGCTCCTGCAGGCTCAGCTCTGCCGGTCCAGGCGTCTGGCGCACATTTCTAACAACAGGCTGGATTTGCCAAAGAAAATTACGCTGGATACAGCAAATAGCTGTCAACTCTTTCCTCCCTTAGTCCCCCGCTCTGCTTTTCTCCGGCTTTTCAGAAGAACCGGGCTCCGTGGAAGTGAGATGGAAGTTAGGGTGTCTGGGTGCCTACTGATGTTTCCCCTCACTCAGCAAAGCCCCATTCCCTTCCCTCCATCCTCAGGGTCCCCTCCAGCCGGTGACAGCCAGAGCCAGGGTGGTTGGGTCCCATGGTGGAGGTGAGGGCTGAAGGTCAGGTCAAGCTGAGAATAACTTGGGTTCTTCTCCTCTGATACCTAAATACTGGACCAAAGTACTCAAGGGAAAGATTTTGGCTGAAATATTGAACTAGCTTGTTCCCATTTAATGAAGACTTCTGGGCAACCCAGTTGCATGCAGGTGGCTGCAGTTGGGCTCAGAAGAAAACCTCCAGAGACCCCTGGGCTGGTATCCCCTGACCTGATGGACCATAAGCTTCTTTACTGTTGGTCCCTCCTGGCTTAAAACCATTTCTTCTTCCCAAGCCTGAAGATGGTGGAAAACCAATTTATTTTATAAATGGTAATTGCGATAATGGTAGCCGATGGGGGTTGTTGGGGAAGTTAAACTTTGGGTCACACAGGACGTAGTGAAGGTCCCGTGTGGCTTCAAGCTACTTGTCCGCATCAGGTACTCAAGCAGTTAAATATTCCTGCTGCTGGTATACAAAAGCAACGCCAGGTATCTTCCAGGGGATCCAAGTTTTGCTATCTGAAATCTGGCAAAGAGCACAAATTTTTATGTTGTGAACAGAAATCACACCCCAAGGCTACGGCTGACAGGGAAGGTCTCACTGACATATTTACCTAGCAATTTTGTTATCATTTTAAGTACACTTTCTCAAAAAGCCCAAACCTTGAGAACAATAGCAAGACTAAAAAAAAAAAGAAAAAGAAAAAAACACTGCAGGTTTTTTGAGCAGATGCAGCTTCAAGATAACAAATGATTTATTTTTTTTTTTCTGGTTGCTCTTTGTTTGACTGCTTGGCATTGAGTGGTTAATTAGAGTGAGGCCAAGTAGGAGTGAGACAGTTCATAGAACAGAGTTTTAAAAACACTGGGATTGAAAGTTGTTTTGGAATTATGCTTTTTAACTTGGGTCCATGAGGCTGTTGGAGGCAGGCGAAGCAGGAGTTTAGAAAGAACTAAAAGTAAACATTTGCTTTGGACAGCAAACGATGGAGTTGGGAAAGGGCAGGGGGGGTGGAGGGGAGCAGCTTGTGGGGATGTATCCTGAGGGTCCTATGGCAGTGTCACCCAAAAAGCCACCTTTCCACCCTCTGTGTCTGGGTTTCATGGCATCACCTTGTGCTGGGGCTGGAACTGGCCTTCAGTGTTGCTGGGGGGGAGGAAATAGGGGTTATAAAGCAGCAACTTTAGTTCTCGTCCAACCATTCCCCTTTATCTCCCCATTATTTTGTGCGATACAGAAAAGGGCTGACATTGAAGCTGGTCCAGATGACATCCAGGATGCTCTGTGAACGCTGGCGTCTATACTACCAAGCCATTGTCTCTAAGCACGGGCTTAAGGGGGTTATTACACAAAGAAGGGCATAAGAAACACGACACTGGATTTGTGATTCCTGGCAGAAACGCCTTGCGATGGGGAAACCTCAGCTTGGTCAGGGTTGGTTACATGCCTTTCTTCTAGCTGAAGGGCAAATGACACTGTTAGCGTTAAATGTTAGTAACTGACATCTTAACGTGAAATATGCGTTACGTCTCCAAGCCGGAGCTGGAGTTACTGCTCTTCCAGAAATTCTTCTTCCCCTGGTCTTGCCCCAAAATGGACCCAAATTAAATGTTCCTGCTAGGAAAGAGTGGAGTTGGGAAGGAAAAACGCAGATTAATTGTGCTTCGGGGAAAGGTCTGACGACCAGCAAGTGAATACGAGCAACCAGGCAACATGGGGTGAGCTGGCCGGCCCCGTGGCTCATTTTGTCACCTCGCCTGTGGGCTCTCGTGTCGGTACGTGTCAGCCTGATGGGTGTCTGCAATGTAGCAGCAGTAATGAAACCCAGGGCAATTTCTTGGGTTTTGTTTTGTTTTTTCTTTTTTTTCTTTTTTTTTCCTGGCTTTTAGCTTTTCTAAGGCCAATATTCTGGGTTTTAATATCTTGGAGTTTGGTGGGGAAATCTTGGGGCGGTTAACGATGGTTTAGAGATGGAGGAGGTTGCCTGTGTTGTAGGCGATGCCCTGATGGTCCTGTGTCCCAGGCAGCTGCTGTGGCTTTTCACAGGATCGTGGTGGTTGGAAGGGACCTTTGGAGATCATCCAGTCCAACCCCCTGCCAGAGCAGGGTCACCCAGAGCAGGATGCACAGGAACGTGTCCAGGCGTGTTTAAAATATCTCCAGAGAAGGAGACTCCACGCCCTCTCTGGTGAGCCTGTTCCCCTCAAAGTTCCCCTGGCAGCTCTGCCACCCTCAAAGTAAAGAAGTTCTTCCTCATGTTGAGATGGAATTTCCTGTGTTCCAGTTTGTGCCTGTTGCCCCTTGTCCTCTGAGGTTGGTTGATTTAACTGGGTTTGGCGTACTGCTGGCTTTCATGCTTTAAGACGAGTGATTTAGGAAATGCTGGGTGTAGGAAGATGTATTGATGTAGGTTGACTGAAAGCTGGTGAAGACGTATGCGTGACGGCTTGAGGTGCAGGAAGGATGAAGAGTCTTGCATAGTGCTCAGTTGTAGTGTTAGGTACCATGAATTGTACCGCTCGTTTCAGAGATAATGAATTGATGGTTTGTTTGGGTTGAGTTTGGGCTCTTCATCTACAAAAGTTTTTTTCCAACGTGATCTGCCAGGGTGGTTGTCCATTGGGAAGAGAGAGATGTCAGTCTCTTGAAGAACTGCCAATTGCTACATCTGCAGAGGATCAGCAGAGCCGTGCTTTGCTCATAAGGAGGTTTCAATGACACGTTGGACTTCGCTTCATCTTCCAGCATCTTGCTGAAGAAGGTCAAGACGCAATGGATTGAGTACTGGGTGGGAATGATGGCAGTGTTGCAGCTTGGGTTGCCAGCTCTACCGCCAAGCCTGGAGAGAGGTCCAGCAGTGTCATCGGGAGGGGGGGTTCACCCTTTGTGGTGGCCTGAGGACTCATTCTGAGGGGGGCTACAGTAGCCCGTGCAGAGCCTTGATGTGCACTGTGGTTTTGAGACCCTTAGGCTGGTGGTGGCTCTTACCTCTTTGAGTGAACCTCTGAGCAAATAAGCACTTAGAAAAGGAAAGGAAGACAAGGTGGCTTCATGGTGGAGCTGTTAAATCTTTTAGGCATTGTCTACTTTTTCAAGGTTTGGCTACTGTTGTGGGTACTTTTCTCTTTCTATCCACAGTGTGGTCCTCACTGCTGCTCTTCTGGCCAGCCTGGGTCTGTTCTGCAGCAACTAACTCATATTTTGAAAGTTCTCGAACTTTGGCGTGCCTCAGAAGTGTTTTTGTTCAGTTGGAGACAGCGGAGCATGTAATCTGGCGGGGTGGATTTTTTTTTTTTATTTTTTTTTTTCCAGGCAGCTCTATACATTTTCGGTTGATTATATCAGTGAAGTATGTTGACAGCTCTGTGTACCAGTCGGCGTTCGGGGCTCGTGTCTGGACGGCGCGGGCTGTGTCGCGCTGTTGATTCCCTACACAAAATAGCTTTCAGGCCTGTAAAGCTGTCACTCAATGGGTAATGGCTACGCCGAGCAGAAATGGCTTTAATTGTTGGATAAAAGCAAGTGAGTGCATGTGCAAATTGTATGTCTGTGGCAGGATTTCCCTTTTGCTATTCTTCTCCTGTTGCCTGCTCTCTCCGAGACCCCGATGAAATGACTTTCAGCGGGAGTCGGGATTTACCACAGTCAGCTTTTGGTTCCCCCTCAGGCTACATCCACCCCCCTGAAAAATTAGACTTTTTTCTCTTAGTGCAGCAGGGCTTTGTAGAAATTTTTCCTCTTTTGCTGGGGGGAGAAAATCCAAACCGACTTTGCTCTGGAGTAAAGGATCTGTATACCTGGGATGAGGTGCAGATGATATGGGAGATGCCGTGTTGGGTGCTGCCAAAGGAGATCAGGCAGCCAAGGTTTGCAGGACCCTCATTTTAGCTGTTGAGTGCTTGTCTGTGTTTATAAATAGTTGCAAGGGCAATGAAACTTTTTCCTTGCAGATTTGTTTAGAGGGAGGTTGGGTCATGGGTCTTTGAGGACCTTGGAGGCAAGTCTTGGTTCAGTCTGAGGCCTCTCAAGTCCTACTTTGATAATACGAAGCCTCAGATGCTCTGAAAAATTTACTTTAGGTTAGAATCGGATCAAGCGTTAAATTTTCACGCTACCCAGTTGGAAACCTGTCACTAGGTATGTTTTCCACTTTGAGGATCCCTTTGGTGAATACAAATATTTTGCTTTTTCCCAGTCTCATGCTAAGAATGAAGAAGATTTTCCTCAGGTTTCTGCTATCATTGCAAAATGCAACACTTTCAGATTGACAAAACTTGGGTTATTTCTTATAGAATCCTAGTTTTCTTTTTTTTTTTTCCCTGTGACATCTCCATTACATAACTGTTTGCACATAAATTAAGCAGAAATCTTTGGCCAGCTCTTGTGCACACCTGTGCACTCGCATGTTCTGCCAATAAATCGCTGCAGTTAAATGTTCCTTCTAAATTATTTGCTGAGGAATGATTTTGGAAACCTGAAAATTATTCTTCTAAGACTTGAACTTCTTATATGGTCATTTGTGAATCAAGGCTACATGAAAATAGGTTATTGTTTAAGCAAATGAATTATTCTTAAAAGTAGTCCATTGGGTCTCTTGGGGCATCAGCCAAATCCTGTTTCTTCAATTCAAGGCTAAATTTGTCAGTGCCCTGGTGCCTTGGGCACCCCCATCTCCCTTCTGCTGCCAGGGTAGACTCTGGAGCTTCAGCTTCAGGATGGACTCTTCATTCATTGATGGTGATTAAAGCCACCCTGATGGGTTTGAGCATCTTCTCTTGAAGACTCCCCCAAAGATACTTCCCATTGACACCACCATAAGCCATCGTCCTGCTTCTGACCCCAGCCAGGGTGGGTACGGGTGTCATCCTGGGTCCTCGCTTTCAGGTGACCTGGTCCCCCACAGCAAGGCAGATGGGGAGAACCACAGCCAAGTTTGGAGTGCTGGGTGAAGAAGCGTTTGTTCCAGGCTGGGGCTGGAGCGATGGAGATGTGGGGCTGGTCCAGGGGTGCAGGTGGTGTGATGGAGCTGGGACCAGCGAGTCTGAGGAGAGCTGGGAATTGTTTTTATCATGAAATAATTCCATTTTCGGTAAACTGCTTCTTTCCATTCACAGCCAGGATGTCTCTTGGACATTGAAGAATGAACGTTTCTATCGCTTTCTAATTTTGTCCCATCTTTTATTACTTTGTGCATTCTTGTTATCCAAATGTCTGAGTATTTCCTGTAATTATTTGAAGCTCTTGACTGTAGTGATACCTGATAGTGAAGAATTCCCTAGATTCAACTTTTAAAATAAAGAAAATCTGAAGGTAATTAATCTTACGGTTAATGATTATCAGGGTGAGTTTTTGGTCTCACGTGAAAGGCTGAATGCATTTCTGCTGAATGCAGGTTTCCCTGTTGTTCCCTGCTTTTATTTCAAATTATTTCGGAATTGGCAACTATCTCTGTTGGCCATAGAGGATTGAAAATGCTAATTATCATTCTGGTTATGAGGAGTTACCAAAAGGGTGGTTTCTTGCTGGTAAGGTGACCGTACATCTGCCCCTATTAATATTAACCGGTAAAGTTCCTAAACGAGCTGAGCGTGCGAGAAAGTTGCTTGTTGTTACGTTAATGAAATAGCACAGCACCAAGCTTTTCTTTCAAGTCCCGGGCTCACGGCCGTGCACCTTGGAATAAAAAGGGAGGGGGGTGTGTGTTTATGGCCCCCAGGTCTCCCCCACACGCCGCTGCCTTCCCCAGGGCTCCCCATCCCAGCGTCTGCCTCGCACCGATGCGATAAAGCGGTGGGAAAACGCTGGGCTCGAGGGGCTCTGAACATGTATAGGATTATTTGATGATTATTTTTTTTAAATAGCTGTGTTTGTAACGGGTGGCTAAGGTTGGCCAAGGTGGCAAAGGATGCTGAGGATAACGTGGCGAGCCCCTGTGCGCTGCAGAGGTAGGATTTACAGTAGGAGAATGCCCTCCGAAGAGCGTGTGTTTGCGCCCACAGCCATTAAGCTTAATAATCTTGCTGTCTGTATCGACTTACAAATGAAAGCTTGCAGTAATTTGGAGCAGCATTTGAATTGTGAGTGGTAGTGATGATGCTGAGCTTGTCTTTTAATGCTGAGTTTAGAGTCTTTGAGGTTTGGATTAAAAAAAACTTCAATGAAACCACAAAAAAGACATTGGAAGCATAACTGAACAGGTGGAACAAATTTGTTAAATCTGTTATTGGGAAAACAGCAACTTGCTTTTAAGAAATAAATCAATCTGCAGCTCAGTGTTTCATAATGAGGAGTGGGATAGGAAAATCTAAAAATATCTACAAATGAGAGCTAATGCTCTGAAGGAACAGATCCAAACTAGAATATAATATTGCCCATTGTGGTGACAATAAGTATTTTAAAGTTCATTGAGATCCTTGCTGTGATGCAGATGGGACTTTAAGAGCCAGCATATTTCACTTGGCTGAGTCCAGTTTTTATTTGCATAATAACTTATTATATGTATTGCCAGTAGCTCGCAGAGCCCCTGGTCAGGATTGGGAAACCACGATGAGTTCATACTCCTCTGCGGGGTGAGACAATATATTCGGCAAAGAATCGGGAGGGAGGCGTCTCTAGCAACTAATGCAAGTGATTATGTGCTGGAAATGGCAGGATAAAAAACCCACAGCTTCTAATCCCAGCTTTGGGATGGGGGTGACCTTCGCACAGCCCATCTCTGCTCTTCCCACCAAGCGCCATTTCCAAGGGTCTTTGTCCTTTAGCAGAGTTTGTCCCCTGGCCCCCAGCCCGTGCCACCATCTCTAGGAGCTTATTTTAATGAATGGAAGGAGCTTTGTCGAGGTGGTGGAAAATGTGTCCGTCAGCACCTGGGCTGTCACAGAATGATACGGGGTTGGAAGATCTCTCCTTGGAGATCATCTAGTCCAACCCTGTGCCAGAGCAGGTCCACCCAGAGCAGGTTGCACAGCATGGCATCCAGGTGGGTTTTGAATGTCTCCAGAGTCGGAGACTCCACCACCTCTCTGGGCAGCCTCTTCCAGGGCTCTGCCACCCTCACAGGAAAGAAGTTCCTCCTCAGGTTGAGATAGAACTTCTTATGTTCAAGTTTGTACCCGTTATCTCTTGTCCTGTCACTGGGCACCACTCCCCATCAGGAGATGGAGATCACTGCTGCCATCTGCTTTCTGCTGCCTGTCTTAATTTCCCCTTCACTGTTGGGGCAGCGGAGCCAACTCTGCTTCCATTTTTTCTTGGATAGCTATTCCATAGCTCCATCCCTCTCAAGCGGGGTCTTCCCTGGCACTATTCCAGAGTTTTCCTTGCTCGGCCGAACCCAGCCAGGCGAGTCCCGGCCGTTGCCACCGGCTTTTCGTGATCCCTCGTATCTCTCTTTGATATTTGCCGAGGGCTTCTCTGCGCAGGGGGTTTCTCGCCAGCGCCGTTTGGGAGTAGCTGCTCCGAAATAACTCAATCCACATGGGCAGCTGTTGCTCAGAGGGGAGTAGGTAAGTGCATCCATAAAGCTTCGGGGATTTTTCTGCCGGAGGGAGCCGGTGCACGGCTGTGGAGCCCCAGCTGCTGGGGAGCTTTGCTTCTGGCACTTACAATGAGTAGGGGGGTGGGTTAAAAAAAAAACAACCACCCTCTCCAACTTCAAAATTGTAGTTAGTGGGGAGAATCGGGGAGGTTCCGGGGTTGTCAATGAGCTGGGCTGTTTGTCACAGCCGGATATTGCCAGGTGGTGGGATGGCTACGGTCGCTCGAGGATGGACACCCTTGGATGTCCCTTTGGAGAGGGACTGTTGGCAAGGGCACGTAGCGATAGGATGAGGGGCGGTGGTTTTAAACTAGAGCAGGGTGGGTTTAGATTAGACATTAGGAAGAAGTTCTTGAAGTGAGGGTGGTGAGACACTGGAACAGGTTGCCCAGAGAGGTGGTGGAGGACCCATTCCTGGAGACATTCAAGACCAGGCTTGATGAGGCTCTGAACCATCTGCTTAAAGATGGCCTTGCCTATGGCAGAGGGGTTGGACTAGGCGACCTTTAAAGCTCCCTTCCAACCCAACGCGTTCTATGATTCTATGTGGCAGAACACGTTTTGGCGTCACCGGGGCGGGTGGTGATGGCAGTCGAGTGGTGAACATTGCTGTCCTCTTCTGCTGCATGTCGAGATGCTCTTGGGGTGCCGCTGCCTCTGCCATGATCAATGGTAGCCTTCGGCTGGGTGCAAGTGGAGAAGCTGGGACTGCCACCAAGCCTGGGAGGGGAAGGGATGCTTCTGCATGGCTGGGATTCCCTAAGCGTATTGCAACACAGCTTTTTTGCCCCAAACCTCATCCCAAACTTAAAGGACTTTTCTTTTTTGTTGGGTTTTTTGTGTTGTTGTTTTTTTGGTTGGGTTTTGTTGTTTTTTTTTTCCCCCCTCAACTAGCTGGGCTTTGGAAAGCCAACTCATAACCGTCATCAACCTGATTATTAATGTGCTGGGGCTCTGGAAGGATCCGTGGTTTTTCGAAACTCCGCCTGTTGCTTTAATGAAGAGTGGGGCTCTGCTTTCGGGGCTCGTGTGGCAATTGTGCTGACTCCTCCTTATGCTGCTGGAAGCCCTGCTCGCCTTCTGTTTCCGTGGTTTGCGAGCCCTTTTATGTGATGCTGGGGCCATGAGAGAGCATCCCTGCTCCAGCCATGAGGAGCCGCACAATGGCGATGGGCTCAGCCCTGGGGCGAGTTAGGGGGGGACACCCGCTGGCCAGGAGCCACCATGGGTCTAGAGCCACCGGTGGTGGCCAAAGGGGAGGGAGGTGACACCCATGGGTGCCAGTGGAGGTGTGGAGGCTTTTGGGAGTCTCTCCGGCCACGCCGTCAGCAGTTTTTCGAGGCCAAGGGGTTCATGGGGGCTTTGTGTTCCCGCTTTGAAGCTCGGGTCTGAAAGTGTTGTAATGAGATTTTATTATGTATTCTGGCAAGGTCTTGTTATTTTGTGTGTGGATTTATTGTATAATGAATTGAGTGATTTTGAAATGTTTTGTGCAACGATTTTTTGGAAAGGACATTGTATTTTGTTTATGGGATGTGTGAGTTTTTATGAAACTTTATTTAGCTTTTAGCAAGAATAATCTTTATTCAACAAATAGTGCAAATAAATCTTTAATTGAACAAATATGTGCCAACTTTCAAACACAGTAACAAACAATGACATGAAACAAGGAAACTTTGGAACAATATACAACTTTAAACATAGTATAAAAAAAAGAAAAAAAAAAAAAAACCAACACCCCCCCCAAAAAAAAAAAACCTTAACGAAGCAGAATTTGGGCTGTATAGCCGGGCAGCAGCTCGGTGCATGTATATCTGGGACCTGCTGTGCTGGAGGGGGCTTGGTGCCTGTTGGTGTTTGGGGGGGTGTCGGGGGGTCCTGTCATGTCGTCCCCCCCCCCCACCAACAAGCCAGGGTCCGGAGGGGGTGGCCACTGCCAGCTCACACCGGGTTGCCAGACGTGACTGGGCTGTGTGAGCGCTCGTAGCTGTGGGGCGATGTGGAAACATGGTCTCCAGCGAAGCCGGCTTGGCTCCGCCGGCCGCTCCAGGAAACGTTTCATATATGTCCCTGTCCTTTCTCAGCCGCCTTCCCGGGGCGGCCCCTGCTCCCCCTTCTCTGCGGGGACATCTCCAGCCACCCCCACCTCGGCATCTCCGAGGAGGGGATGGTAGGGGTGCACCCCAGGATGGAGGGCTGCCTCCTTGAGGCTTTGCGTCTTCCAGCCCAGTGTTATTTTGGGGAGTTTTGCAGGCAAACGGGTGCCTGCAGTCCCTGGGCGTTGCTGCAGCTCAGATTCGTGAGCCTTGTCTTTTTTTTCGGAGGTGCCCGGTGACAGGACGAGAGGAAATGGGCACAAATATAAGAAGTTCCACCTAAGCATGAGGAGGAACTTCTTCACTTTGAGGGTGGCAGAGCCCTAGAACAGGCTGCCCAGAGAGGTGGTGGAGTCTCCTTCTCTGGAGAAATTCAGAACCCACCTGTATATGTTCCTGTGGGACCTGCTCTGGGTGGACCTGCTTTGGCAGGGGGTTGGACTCGATGATCTCCAGAGGTCCCTTCCAACCCCACGTGATTCTGTGGTAGCTGCAAACTTGTGCAGGACCTTGCTTGACCTGGGAAATGATGTTGGCATTCCCTTACTCCTCTCTGTCTCATCTTTTATTGCCCGTGCTGCCATTAAAGTTCATCTTTCACTCTTATTGGAGTTTGCTACTGGGAGCAGAGCTCCACAAAGGGTCAAGGCAGCAGCATGGGGAAGGTGGGCAGCACATTCTCATGCCCAGGCTTGGCTGCTGGAGTCCGGGATGGAAATGGACCTTTCCATCACCATCACTGCTCAGGCTGCAGTGCCAGAGGTGGTGAGACCCCTTCCCGGGATGCCCTGTGTGGTTGCTGAGATAAGTTGTGTTGTGGGTGATGATAAAGCGGTCCATATCGTGTACGTGATTTTCTTTCCCATAACTGTGGCACAAGGCGCTGTGCCGAGGTGGCAGCAGTCCCTCCTGGTCTCTTCTCCCCCTGTCTCAGTGTGTACATGCTGTTGAGGTCTCTCCATCCCTTGTCCACCTCCATCTGTCTGGGAAAGTACCATGACTTGAGTTTTGGGGCCGTTGGCTTCTTAGTGAGTAGAAAGGTGCCTAGACGTTATCAGGGAGTGGAGCAATAGGACGAGAGCTAATGATTTTAAACTGAAAGAAGGCAGATTTAGATTAGATATTAGGAAGGAATTCTTTGCTGTGAGGGTGGTGAGACCCTGGAACAGGTCGCCCAGGGAAGCTGTGGATGCCCTATCCCTGGAGGGGTTCAAGGCCAGGTTGGAGGGGGCTTGGAGCAACCTGGTCTGGTGGGAGGTGTCCCTGCCCAGGGCAGGGGAGTTGGAACTGGATGATCTTTAAGGTCCCTTCCAACCCAAACCATTCTATGATTGTGTATGTTGAGACCCTGGCAGCTGGTGGGACGTTCTTGTCAGGATCCCCTTCCTGCCCTGGTGATCCCCAGTGGCAGGGTGGTCCCTGTGGCACGGGACAGGTTTCCAAGGAGACCTCTGCTCTTCTTGGTCCCCTTTGAGGTCTGCAGCTGCAGACCCCAACCACTGTAAAACCCAGGGCTGGGGAAGGGGCTGCAAACCCCTTTGTGCCTTTCTCCATCCTGGGGCGTTGAAGCCAGAGCCGGGATAGCATGGTGACGCTGCTGGACCAGGGCTGGCACAGCAGCTGCATGAAAATTCGTGCCAACACAACTGGAAAATACTGCAAAATTCTCATATCCACCGTGAAAGGGCTTTAAACAAGCATAGGAAGCTCAGGGGAAGTAGTTCATGATACCTGGGCAGGCAGATAGTGTTCTGTGTGCAGTTTTCTAGAGCTTTATTAAGCCGCATCCTCCAGCTCTTGCTGGATTTTACTCCTCTCTGAAATCTCCTTTCACTTGTTTAAATATCTTTATCAGGAGTAAATATTTGCAATTGATTCTGGATTTCCCAGAGTCTTGCATCAACTTTGTAGAAAGAGATTACAGTGTTAAATTTCTCGTCTGTAAAACATGCTCCAGTTTCCAAAAAAAAAACTCCTCCTTTTGCAACCTGATAAGTGACTTTTATTCCTCTTTTTACCTACAGGGCTATCTCGGCATTAGTTTCACTTCACTTTTTTGAGTGTTAGTCTTGAGTGAAGAAAAGCAGAGTCACCTTCCTCTTTATTTCTATATTAATCTGATTCTGCTGGATTTCCTTCCGTGTTCCAACACCTTAGCTGGTTTGTTTTTCTCTTTACATGATAATTATTATCCTAAAGGACGGAAGAATTTTATTAATGAAGATGCTTGTAACCCTATGTGGCTGCTGCTTTCCTTGGGGTTTGTGGGATTCTATATTGAAGACAATTTAACTCTGCTGTTTATGGGAGGATGAGATCAAACTCTGCTTTTAAGGTGCTTCCCTACACTTCCTAACCTCAGAAATATCAGGAATATGAAGCCTGATATTGCTTATTTCTGTGGGCAGTCTGGTGTAGTGAACCCATTGTTATGGGGAGGAGCGTTTTCAGACCCTTCATTGGCCTTTTCAGCCCCTAGAAATTTCAACAAAAGAGCTTTTCTTCTAATAGTGAGCAATGGAATTGGGTGTTAATGAAAACAAATTAATTCTGAATGGAAAATTCCTTCTCGTCTGTGTTGGTACCATTCTCTTTTTATAGTGTAAACCTACCAGATCTCTCTCTAGCTGCCCATACTTTTCCAGGAAGAATAAATGAGGCTTATGTTTCCAGAACTGTGAGCTAGAGGCGTCTCGCCCCTCCACGCACCCTTGGGTTGAACCAGCCCAACCTTCTTCAGGCCTTTTGAATGACCCCAAGAGGCTACAACGCTTTTATGTCCACCTCGATTTTAAATATTGCTTTTTTTCTTTGCTTTTGGCCTCATTTTCTTTTTTTCCCCGAGTCTCAGCTCCTTCCTCTTTCCTGTGCATTGTGAGTATTTTATATACCTAGAGAATCTGGTCAAAGCTCTTTCTTTTTAGCTGCAAATATGGGCTTTGCTTTTGGGTTTGAGCCGTGTTTGCAATGTGGGTGGACGTTGTCCTTGCAAGAGCTCTGTGGAGCCGGGAGGATGCTGGTTGGGAACAGCATTGCCCCAATGATAAATGGAAGATGTTGGTGCAGAGGAGCCTCTTTGGCCAAAGGTTGCACCAGAGGCTTGTGGCTGAGCCAACGTTTTGAAAACAGATCCAAAACACAGCCTGGCATGCTGACCACCACAACCACGTGCCACCACCTCCAGCAAGTCCTGTGTGACGTTCCTAAAGCTCTCGTTAGCTGTTCTTGCATCTAAAACAGAGACAAAAGGCCAACTGCGGAGAAAAACACCTGCCTGCATGTTTTATTGTGAAATCCGCATTAACTTAGGAGATCAATGAGTTGATGTCATTTGCACCATGCAGAAGGAATCAAGGAAAGCCATTGATGTGCCAGATGTGTGGTTGTAAAATCTGCCTTCTTCATAGCTGCAGGAGAGCAGAGCGGTTGGTGGTTGTTTGCCCGGGATTTCTTGTCTTGGGCGAGGAAAGTAGGTAGGGAGATGGTGGCTGGAAAGACTGCGAGCTGTGGTCTCCTCTCTGCTGTAAATCTTCCTTTCAGCCAGTGCTCGGGCCACAGCAGGCAGGAAGAAGGGAGATCAGGCAGCAGTATTTGCTAGCAAAGCGTTGGCATTTCCAGCAAAAAGGTACAGCTTTCATATTGATTATGGGATTGTTCTCTAAACATCTTTTTCCTTAGATGTGGCCTGAATCCATGGAACAGCCAGTGATGGTATCTGAGGATAGACTTTCTTGATTCACAATTGTTATTTTTTTAAACTACTTTATGCCCTCCTCACGAAACGGGAAATCATTCCCCTTCGGACCAAACTACAAGCATCAAAGCTGTTTGTCCATGCTGAGCTGGAGGTCCAAATACACAGCCTTCATACCTCTGTCCAGCAGAAAGAGAGATGGTGATCTTGCTGTCCAGCCTGGTGGGAGCCATCAGTGAGGAGAAGATACATATCATCCTCTTCTGGATGAACCACCCCAAACACTGTGCAGAGGAAAGGGATGTTCCTCGGGCTGAGGCTGCATCATCCCTGGACCCATGAGAGGTGCCATGAGGACCATGGAGCCAGTTGCATCCGGTGTTGGGACTGGTGTCCTTCCAAAAGGCAGGAGGGAAGGAGCACCAGCACAGAGACCCTTCAGCCCTGGCTGGTTTGGAGTTGGGTGCAGGTGGAGGATGGTTGAGGTCCAGAGAAAGGGACTGGTGTCCTGCTGACCAGCAAGGTGCTTGGGTTTGTGTCACTGTCTTGTGTCTTACCTGTGAGAAATAGTCAATGAGGATGAGGAAGACCTCTGTTTAAGTGTGCGCCTTCTCAGGTCTCCCCACGTCTATGTCCCCGAGCATAACTCTAGCCGCTCCTCTGCAGGTTGAGGGCTCAGATCTGCCTCTTGGAGTGTGGTGGCCCTGGTGGGAAGGACATCTGTGCATCCCTGTGGGATGTGGGAGCGTCTGCGTGTCCCAGTGCTGGGCTGCCGGCCGGTTTTCCCTCGGATGGGCCAGCATCCCCCGCGAGCCTTGGCTGGCAGCAGCACTGCTGTATTTCATATCAGCAAATCACAGCAGCCATCACCTGCTCCTTGTTGGAAGTGGTAAGTCTTTTCTGGCTTCATGTCAACAGTATATCAGGCATGTAAGCGTGTTGGCAGGCAACCTTCCCCTTTCTCAGGCTTTTGGAGCACGAGGGGAGGATCAACCAGATGTCCTCAAAATCCTGCGTATCCTGTAGCTGTCCTACAGTCAGACGGGAGTCCAGCGAGGGAAACTTTGCTGCTCGGCTCCATGTCTGGGTCTGCTGAGTCTCTCCAAGGTCTCGAAAAGACAGAATGCTTTTGGATCTCTGCTCCTGCCCCGTGCCAGAGAACATGGGTTCCCCTTCCCAGGTGCTTACAAGTATCTAAAGGGTGGGTTGAAGGAGGATGGACCCAGACTCTTCTCAGTGGATCACAATGACAGGACGAGGGGCAATGGGCATAGGCTGGAACATGGGAAGTTCCATTCAAATCTGAGGAAGAACTTCTTTCTGGTGAGGGTGCCAGAGCCCTGGAAGAGGCTGCCCAGGGAGGGTGTGGAGTCCCCTTCTCTGGAGATCTTCAAGACCCACCTGGATGTCGTTCTGAGTGATGTGCTCTGGGCAACCCTGCTTTGGCAGGGGAGTTGGACTAGATGATCTCTAGAGGTCCCTTCCAACTCTGACAATTCCGTGATGATGTCCGTGATTAAAATCGTCACGGATAAGAAGAAATAGTGAGTAGCACTTCACGGTACCTGTCTAAAATAGCTTAGTCGGAGTCCTAAGTCTAGACGGCGAGGTTTTTGGTTTTCCATGTCTTGGGTTTCAGACCATCCACTTGCTCCAGGATCTTCTTTTGGAAAGAATGCAACGTTCTGTGTCAGCACTGGCAGCTTGTAGTTGCCACAAAGATCCTCATCCTGGTTTTAGGATGAAGATTTTGATCTTAACCTGTGAGTCAGAGCACGCACTTGAACAGCATCTTAATGAGCTTATGGTTCAAAGCCATTTATTATCTGTTATAACAGGCCTTTTATTACACTGGAAGATTAATTTGCATTGCTTGTTGTAATTAACACTGTAAAATGTTTAAACAAAAGTACAGATAGAAATTAAATTTACAGGCATTGAATTCAATAGCATTAAAATAAACCTTTGATTTGTTTTTCTCCTTTGGCAAGAAAATGATTAGCTCAAATTAAATTTACGGAAAGCTCTCAACTTGGAACGAGCTATTTAATGAAAAAAAGGCATCCCAAACTGCTGGAGCAGCTTGAGGAAGAGCCCGGCGTTCGCTCGCAGAAGGCTGTCGAAGGGAAACTTAACCGTTTCGGGTGTGAGCCCCAAAAATCTGCATCAGCTGCTGCCAGGAGGACACAGAAGACATTGAGGTGCTGGAGAGGGTCCAGAGAAGGGCAATGAAGCTGGTGAGGGGTCTGGAGAGTAAGTCTTATGAGGAGAGGCTGAGGGAGCTGGGGTTGTTCAGTCTGAAGAAGAGGAGGCTGAGGGGAGACCTTCTCGCGCTCTATAACTACCTGAAGGAGGGTGTAGAGAGGCGGGGGTCGGTCACGTCTCCCAAGTCACAGGAGATAGGACAAGGGGAAATGGCCTCAAGTTGTGCCAGGGGAGGTTTAGATTAGATATTAGGAGAAATTTCTTCACGGAAATGGTTATCGAGCATTGGAATGGGCTGCCCAGGGAAGTGGTTGAGGCACCATCCCTGGAGGTGTTCAAAAGATGGGTTGACATGGTCATTAGGAGTATGGTTTAGTGATTTTTATTGCTTATTTCTTGTTTTTTCTTTTTTTTTTTTTGTCAGAGTTAGGTTGATGGTTGTACTAGATGATCTTTAAGGTCCCTTCCAACCTAGATGATTCTATGATTCTAGGATGGTGGCTTGGCTTTTCAGAGCCACTGGTTCTGTTTTTCCACCCTCTAGCAACTCTTTTGGAGGTATCGGGGGGGCGTGTGTGTTTGTGTGGAGTGGGACTGAGATATTTATTCCCTCTTAAGATCTGCGTGCGGTGGCAAGTGCTACGTCGTGATTCAGAGCGGGACGTTGCCCAGCCCCGTGTTGTGCCTTTCTTCCGAGCCTCGGGGTCCCACGGAGGTGGCATCCAGGTGGACAGGTGGGACGGAGGTGGCCCAGAGCTCCACATGCTGTGACATTGCTGCTGGGGTGGACGCCCCTGTGGTTATCTGAGCGGCACCTCATCTGGGGTCGTGCCTCATTTTAGCTGAACATGGGAATATTTTGCTCCAGTGCCTCGGGATAACCATCGGGTCAGGTTGAATGGAAAAGGATTGTGAGTTATTTTGGGGTTGTTGGGGTTGGGTTTTTTTTGCATGCCACTTCTCCCTCTCCACTTCTGCCTGTCCTCTGGCATCTTCCTCCTGGCACATGTGAGGGTCAGGTACGGACTGGCTGTTCCAGGGGGAATGTGAAATATGGTTTGAAAAATCAGGCTTTTCAGTTGCAACTGATCCCTGAGCAAAGGGGATGGGAATTGCGCCGTGTCCCCTCCATCCCCATGACTCTGGTGGCCCCAGGACTGGGTATCCCCTTCCTGGTATCCCAGGACACCAACATGTAAGGTGATTCTGGAAAAGTATTTTATATTTTTTTTTTGCACTAGAAGAGTCTTCAATGTGTTCATCCTCAAATGAAGTCATCAGACCCAGGCCGTTTCTGCTCTGATTTATGGAGCAAGCTTTGACAAAAAATTATATTGCAAGAAAATGGTCTCTTGGTAAGGTTTGGATTCTCTTCTATTGTTTTGAATTATTTTTTTTTTTTTTTGTTTTATGGCAGTGATTTGCATAATTAGGACTAATTTGTACCGTCTGGGACCAAGGCTCTGAGTTGTCCATGTGCTGGTATTGAGCTGCTGCAGAGATTAATGGGTGAGAACGTGTTCCCAAAGGTCAGGGCTGCCGTGATTTACTCCTTGTAGACCTCTCAGGGACTGCTCCAGTCTGGCTGGCAGAAAGTTATGGTAGTCAAAAGGCTGGAAAAAAAAACCCCAAAAGGTAGGGCATAGCATGTCTAGGTCTCTCCTCGGATCTTCTCTAATGCCCAAGAAGGTTGGGGTTTGGAGGGTGATGGCAGCCGCAGGGAAATGCTCTGCAAACCTGAGGGTGTTTGTTCAAAACCTCTTTAGTGGGATATTGCCATAGAAGATGTTCAGTGACAGGTTTGGGTTTGAAGAAGCTGCAAATAGTTAAAAACGAGGTCTGTCCCAAAGGTTCATAGGATGAAAATTGGGGTACTGATGAAGTGGATTGGAAATTTCAGGTCTTTGCCTGCTGCTGGGCAGTTTGGTAGCTTTAAAATAGCATTTTCTCCTGAAATCGCTCCTGTATCAGGGTGAAAACCACGGGCGAGGACCTGCCTGTACAAAGGGCATGAAAAACTGAGAACTGAACTAAAAGCAAGTTTAAAAAAACCAAACAAACTAGTGTGCATCAATGCCTCAAGGAATGGTGGTGGAAATTGTTTTCTTGGGCAGGTTATGCACAAACTCGATTTTTTTAAAATTATTTTTTAAGTTTCTATCACTCTGCAGCAGGTAGTTTTCCGTGTTGGTTCGTTCTCTCTTTTTAAGTATTTTTAGATCAAGCTCAGATTGCTCCTCCATCCAACGGTTGCTTCTTGCTGTTTTCAAAATAAATCTTGAAAAGTTCAAGTGCGTTATCTGTGTTAATCTGGAAGGATTGTCAGCTGATACGGAATTTCTTTCAAACCCTGCCAGAGTGTTCGGTAACCTTTCTTCTTTTTTTTTTTTTTTTCCAGGCTCTTTGCTTATGTAGGCACTGTGTTTATGTGCTGTTCTTTCTCCAGATTATATTGTAAAGTCTCTTAGGCAACATATGACTTCAAGCTGGCGAAATGCGTCTCAAACCCATGTGCATATTTTTCCTTACAACCGTTTGAAACAGTTCTTGAAATTGCATTGCTCCCTCGTCCCGGCTGAAAAACGAGCAATAGGCCTGTAAATCTGCCGATGGGTGGGTGTAAGTTAGAATTGTTTAAATGTAATACCTAATTCCTTCTCACCCCCCCAAAAATTGCTGTACTAGGTCCTGCAAATAGAGGCTCTGGGGCTCCCATGCCCCAACCGAGGATGCTGATTCCCCAGCAGAACTGTTCTGTGCTTACATTTGCATGAGCTTATTTTTTTCCCCCTCCTAATACTCATTTTTTTATTTTTTTTTTGGTTTTTTTTTTTTTTTTTGCTTACTGCTCTCCACTTTATCACTGTGTGCCGCAGCCACCCAGTACACTTGAGATGAGCGTTGTCCCTCCATCAGGAGAAAGCAAAGATGACCTCAAGCTATATAAAAGTTCATGTTTTGTGTCTTAAATCCTTTTATTATATTTTTGTTGATTTTCCAAGGAGAAAGCCAGCCCTTCAGACATCAGGTAATGGAGCTTCTGAGTGTTTGCTCTACAGAAAATAAGAATTAGTTTTGCACAAGCTGTTTGGCCAGGAGAAGGTGTAAAGAAGGAGCATCTCGCTATCTGCGACAGCGCCTGCTAGCAGAGCACTTTCCTCAGATTTAAGAGGGATTTGTCATGCCCAAAGTCCTGATTGCAAAGCACGAATAAAGCTTTCTCCCTCTCGTTTTGCTTGGTTTTGCTTTTTAACATAACCCCCTATTCTGGGGTTTGAAGCTTAAGTCTCTTAATCGTTAAGAAGAGGAAAGTTGCGAAATCAGTGAAGGTACAGGATTGAATGCCTGGAGTTTGACATAATTGTGTTTTGTTTGCGTTTTACTTGTTGGGTTTTTTTAAACTTAAAATTAGAGGGTTTTGGTAACATGACAAGCTGGCGGTATGTGCCAGAGGCACAGGACTTTAATTGGAAATTTGTTTTTTCTGATAGTTTGGGGTTTTAAAAACAAATTCTCTCTATATTTACCGTCAGGCACTTTGGCTTTCTTTATAGTAGCCTTATTTAGAAACAACAACTTAGGAACAACGGTGTTAGAGTTTGGGGGAGCGGTTGGTTTGGTTTTTTTTTGGCTCAGGCAGTGGAGACTGAGTTTTGGGCTGAGCCTGGCAGCTGATGTGCCCCCTGTGCCGAATATGACCCAAGATGTTGGCACCCTCAGCTGAAATCTGTGCCCAGCGGCTCGTGCCGGAGCAGATGGCAGGAATGAAATGGGGAGCAGAGCAGCTACAAAGGGGATTATCCCATTATTCATACGTGGTCCTCAAATCTGCTTGATTTATATCGGAGGGTTTCGCGGTGGGGCCGATCTCTGGTTCCTTGGCCCCGTGGTGGGATGGGTCCATGGGAAAGCCCAGGCTTTAAGGGAAGCCTGTGTGGTTGGAGCTGCCTCTGCGTGGTAAGGTGACATGACCATGGAGGTCTTCTCCACAGCAGTCCTGTGGGACATCTGTCTGAGCTTCTAGTGCTTGCGACCCAGGGTTTTGGTGGAACGCTTTTCTTTTCTCCGGGTCAGAGGTTTCCTGGTCTGTTTATGGTGAGAGGAGTTGACTACCCCGACCACATTGATGGAAAGACTCCGGTACCACGTAATGATGCATCTTAAAATCTGCTTGCTGGTAACTAACTGCTCTTCAAAGATACGTTCTGATGCTTGCATCGAGAAAGGATGCTGGAACGGGGATGAACCTTGAACTGCAGCCCGGTTGAAGCCCTGTGAGATATGCTGGAAGGTGACTTGGAGGTGTACAACTAGAAACAACGTGGAAGAGCAGCTTGCACCATTACCTGCTCCCACCTTCCCCTGCCTTAATTTACCCAATGCTCTGCACAAAGTGGTGATTGCTTGCCTTTTCACTTGAAGTTAAGCACTGTTGAGAAGATCTTTATGAAAACCTGTGCATCTCCGAGCTCACCAGGTAGCGCAAGAGCAACCACTGTTTGTTATGGTGCTTTTAAGCTGTTGCTAACTTTTGAAGGGTATTCTGCCTAATGCATGTGTAAGGGAATTACCTTGGTAAAATAACACAGTACAAGTACTGCTCCTGGCTACAAGGATGATAGCAGCTAATCCACAGAAACATGTGCAGCCCAACCTTTTGTTGCTTTCCATTTTGCATAATTCTGCAGAACAGGATATGTCAACACTCCGGTGTCTGACAAAGAGCCACTTAAGGGGTGTGGGTGAGGCGATAGAGCAGGACCGAGGGGGTAGGTGTTGGGACATGCTGCTGGATATCGTGTCTGCACAGAAGCAGCTGTTTTATAAATCCCTCCTCTCTTTTGTTAATGGAAAACTGACAGCATTGCAGCAGAAAGCAAGTTCAGGAGGTGCAGGGTGGTTTTGCACGTTCAGTCAAAGTGTAATTGGTTTCTTAGCAGAGTTTAGCTGACTTTTTTGAGGGGGTTAGATCGCGTGCTTCTGGGGTGCTGTATATATTTCATCCTTTTTAGGTGCTCCTTTTCCTTTTCTCTTTTTGTCTCAACTCTGAAAGTTGAAAGAGGGCTTGGGTTTCTTCTCCTTTTGAGTGTTGACCTTGCTGCATAAAGTTGTCTGACTTCTCTCCTTGACGAATGATATATGTGAGCATCTGGTAATGAGGGGGGGACACACCGATCATTAGTTTTTCTGAATTTCCATAACTAAGATCATGTGTGTACTTCAGGGTCTCTTCCCTGTATCCCTGTACTGGTGAAGTGCTCCCAGTTTGGACCCAGAGCTGGGGTTCCCTTTTCCCTGAGCTCCAGGGGCTGCCGTGGGAAGGGAGGTGGCAGATGAGGGCTTGACCTGCTCCCCCATCCTACCCGTTTCAGATGTGTACTGCAGCTCTGGTCTGTCTGGGGAGCTGCACTGCAAAGACACCCCCCCCTGCAAAGTGGAGACCCCACAGGTTCTTTCTGTGCTCCCTTCTTCAAAACCTTGGCCTCACCCTCTCTTTGGCAGCAGTTCATGAAGAGGAGAACATTTCCATTCCTCCTCTTCCTCAGCTGCCCCGAGGGCACCATCTTCCCCTCTTTTGCCCTGCTCTCCTGCAGCCAGAGCTTTGCTGAGCAAACCTGCTCTGACACCTGTGTCTGGGCAGCCCATGGATGTCACCCAGTGTCACCCAAGGTGCCTTGTCACCCAACGGCGAGGATCCCATCCATCCTTCCCAACACCATGGGGCAGAGGCAGCTGCAGCTCTGACGCAGCCTGTATCTCTCTTCTCAGCATCCTGCTCTTCTCTCAATGAGGGGGCGGCTGGAGCTTCTCCACCAGGGACACCCAGCCTGGAGACCAGAGGAGGGACCAGCCTGGGTTTGGCACAGCACAGGGACAGACCAACTTTTTATGTCCTTTCTCCTTTTCGGATTGCTCCGACACCTGAGCACCGAGACGTTGCCTCGAGTGTTGAGGTCTCCCATCCTAACCCCTCGGCGGCTTTGTTCTTCTGTAGGACACTTGGAGGTCACTCCTTCTGAGAGACAGGACTCAAATCAGATGTGGGCTGAGCTGGGCAATGGGTTGTTGACATACCGAGTGTCAACAGAGGACAATCAGCTGAGTTCCTGGTGAAAAGCAGGGTTACGCTTCAAAAAGGTTAACCCCAGTCTGGCTAAATATTTACCTTGCCCCGTGCTGCTTCTGCCGGTTCGGCAGATGGATTGCCTGGATCCTGGGGAGGGAAGTGGGGAGAGAGGGACCAGACAGCACCCGGACCCTCCTCAGAAATACAGCAGTTTTATTTTTTTTTAAATTAAAAAAATTCAGGTGGCACCGGGGGAGCGGGAATGACCCTCTCGAGGGGCACAGATCCCATGGACCACTGGTACCGAAATGCCGTCAACCAAATGACAGTGTAATCCCCAAATAATCCATTTTACAAGGCAGTTTTATGAGTAGTTTCTGTTCTTTGCTGCTTTCTGCTTATGGGGTTTTTTGGTTTTGTTTTTTGGGTTGGTTTTTTTTTTGAGTAAGGACAATAAGATCTAGCACGAGAGGCTGGTACCTCACACGGGCTCCATTCCATCTCATCTTTGTGCTTCTCCAGCCTGCTGGTAAAAACCCAAATTGCTCTTCCCATGCGTGAAAAGCTAAAGAGGGTCAGAACTGAGTCTGAATGTGGCCCAGGCCAAGCATCTCCATCTCCTTTTGTCTGTTGGGTAATAAAACCGCCAAAAAGTGTTTTTTCACCTTGGATCACCTTAAGATCCTTGTGTCGGGATTTCCAGCATCCTTCTCTCCGTGATTTGGAGAATCATCCTCCGTGATTTGTTTTTGTTTTGTTTTTATTTTCTCATTGCAATATTTCTCCTTTCTACTGACCTGGCTTTTCTTTGTGGGCGTTTTCAGACTAAGCAGGTAAAGCTTATAAACTGAAATTTGGCGGTGCGACGCGGTTTCTGGCCGCGATGGATTCATTCCCGGCCGGCCTGGGGACACATCCCGTGTGTTGTGCTCCAGCGCAAGGGATTGTTTAAAACATCCGTCTGCTTGATCTCCTGTCATGTTTACAACTGCCCTTTGTAGTTCCCGGCAGCATCTTGTGCAGCATCTTTTTTTTTGTTGTTGTTTATTGAAGGTTATGGTAAAATATCCCTTTCCTTCGGGGGCGCGTGGGAGCCTTTCCCAGTTTGGCCGATCCCAGGGGTGAGGGTCAGGGGAATAAAAACATCGTGACACCAAGATCATCCCGAGAGCCCTGGTGTGACCAGGGGTGGTTCCAGCTGGTTGTGGATGCTGTTGCTCCTCAGGAAGGGGATTTTTCCCAGGTCCTGCCCTTGACCTGTCCTGGGCTTCTCGGGCGGTGTGGCTGGGCGCATCGATGACCGGTTTTTAGCAGATCTGGTGTGTGCTATGGGGAAAAAGAAAGGCTTCAGTAGGCTTAATTTGCAGCAAAACCTGGCCAGTGGAATAATTTTTGTTTGGGTATTGAATCAGTGTAATGTCCCTATTTGTTTGTCTGCCTAGGATGATTTAGAAAGCCAGTTTCAGCTTTAGAAAAAATAAAAAATAAAAATAATGAAAATACAACAAACAAAACCAAACCAAACCGACTGAAAAATCCAGTGAGGATATATTTGATACTTTTTCCTGGCAAAAGTTAAACAGTTTCCATCCTTCTTCAGTTTCAAGCCTTCAGAAGGTTTATGGGTCCTTCTCCAGCACATGGTGCTGCCTCTCCTTGTCCGTGCTCGGGGCGCGCGTGGGGCTGCTCCCTCCATGCGTGGGGCCGCCCAGACTTGGGACTTTTGCTCAGGTTTTGTGTCCCCATCGTGAGCAAAATATGACCCGGGGTGACATTTGGAGAAGTTGCAAAATTCTGTCTGTAAACAGTATTTTTTTTTCTTTTTTTTTTTTTTTTCTTATACTGAGCCCCAAGCGATGTAGCTGTTCGTCTCACCCAGAAAAGTAGGAAAATACTCCCTGGCTGCAGGAGCGGGTTGTTTTTCTAATTTTCTTTTGCTACGGCACTGTTTCCCAGTATGTGTGTATGTGTATATATATATATGTGTGTGTGTGTGTATATGTGTGTGTGTATATATACAGATAGATATCTATATATAGATAGATATACCCACTGAAGCTTCACTGCCAACAGGACTTGGGTTGATACAGGAACCCTTACCTCTTCCATATCTGGTACCCAGCATTCTTCTGGGTGAAAAGAGGATAATGATAAAATAAATGACTGTAAAAATAAAATAATAAAAAAATGAAGAGAGAGTGGCAAGACTAGATTTTCCTGGAGAAGAGTCAGCAGGGTCTGCTTTGGAAGAACAGGTCAGGGATGGCCTCATGCACTGTGTGTACACTTAAAATTGAATGTTGAGCTTTAAATTATGGGAATTAAACAGGTAAGTGATACTTCAGAAAGACTTGAGGGCCAGTTTTAAAATCTTACAAGCCAGCTTAGTCCTTACTTTAGGAATAATTGGGCATGGGCAGAACTGTTTCTGAATTTCTTTTTTTTCCCCCAGCCTTTTTTTAACCTTCAGAAAGTCACTTAATCACAGTGTCCATAGGATGGAGAAGGCAGCTACAGCAGTGGCACAAGCAGCATCCACCAGCTTAAAATAATACTTATCTACTTTAACTCGTCTTGGCAAAAGCAGGACTAATGCAAAAAGCGTTTTAGCGAGTAGGAACCTGCGAGCGAGCCACGAGCGAGCGCTTCTTCCCCGGCGCTGCTCTCGCACCAGAGCTCTTTTCAAAGCCCAGCCAGAGGCAGCTGTGCAGCAGCTGGCCTGGCGGGCTGGATGGAAACATCTGGATGGTCTGACACCCTACGGACCCTCGCGGGGGGAGAGGCTGCCCTGGCTGCTGCTGTGCGCGGCATCGCGCCGTCGCCGCTCTCGCCCCTTCGGAAGACACGCTCTCCGGTTCCTCACATCAAAGCCCTGCAGCAAGAAAAGCTCAGCTTGCACAAAAACTGAACGTCTCTCCTTTCTTGTCTTGTCCCTCGCCCGCAGCCGGAGACTCGGTGGCATAACTGAGGTTGGTTTGCAGGGAAGATAATGTCATTCCTCTGCTTGGCTTGAAAATGCACTTGTTAGTGCTGTGCCAGCTCCTCCTCCTCCGCGGCTCAGAGGATGGGGTGGTTTGGTGCAGCTTTATTTCGGTTACCAGCACTCATAGAGAGCAAAAGGAGAATGTTTTTCTGATTATGAACCCGTCTGTTCCTCACACCAGCAAGCACAGCCGGGTTGTTGGGTTTTTTTTTTTGGCAGCCCCGGAGCTCAGCCTGGAATAAGGCTGGGGCTGCGCGCGGTGCCGGCGTGCGGGACCGACGGCGTGAGATAGCGTCTTAGGGAGAATTCAGATTCCTGAATCCCTCCCAGCTCTTCTCCCGGGGTTTCCATTTCTACAGCACGTCCTGGTGTTTCTTGTTGGGCTCAGCCAGACACCGTTAAGCTCTCTCGCAGCTCTGGCAGAGCCATCAGAGCTCCCGAAGGGAAGGTGCTCGGCAGCAAAAGGAGCGAAATGTCATTTCCAGCCGATGGGTGTCAGTCCCTCCTGTTGTATTCCAAATTTGCCCAGCATTTCTACGTGTCCCCTCCTTGCTCCCTCAGCTGCCCAGATGACACAGAGCGGTGAGATAGCACAGGTCAGGCTGCTAAAGGCTTTATCTCTGGAAGCAGCCACACGTGAAGTGCCGTGGGTGGTTTTTCTCTCCTCATGCTGGTGGTTTTGGTGGGTGCCGGGGCCATGGGAGCGTGCTCCAGGTGTCTCTGCTTCCAGGGGAGACAAAAACTGCCAGCTGAGCTGCCGCAGCTGGGGATGCCAAGACAGGAGGGGTCTAAAGAGCAGTATAATTTCACTTTTTGGCAAGGACAACATTTATCTGGAGGCAACTTGCTTCTCGGGTGCCATGTGCTGAGCGGTACCTCGGTGCTCCCTGGAACCATGGCTCGAGGAGATGTACCCGACGGGGGGCTACAGGAGAGATGGGGGACTCTTCATCGGGGAGTGTAGCCATAGGATGAGAGGGAAGGGTTTTAAACTGAAAAAGGGGAGATTTAGATTAGATGTTAGGAAGAAATTCTTTTATCTGAGGGTGGTGAGACACTGGGAAGCGGTGGCTACCCCATCCCTGGAGGGGTTCAAGGCCAGGCTGGATGGGGCTTGGAGCAACCTGGTCTGGTGGGAGGTGTCCCTGCCCAGGGCAGGGGGTTGGAACTGGGATGATCTTTAAGGTCCCTTCCAACTCTAAACATTCTAGGGTTCCCTTCTCCCCCCGTTCCCGTGCTGTGTCCCGTTTGCTCCGGAGGAGTCCCGGTTTGTGCGGTGCCGGCGGGCGCTCTCCTTGTGGGATNGGGGGTTGGAACTGGGATGATCTTTAAGGTCCCTTCCAACTCTAAACGTTCTAGGGTTCCCTTCTCCCCCCGTTCCCGTGCTGTGTCCCGTTTGCTCCGGGGGAGTCCCGGTTTGCGCGGTGCCGGTGGGCGCTCTCCTTGTGGGATGCGATTCCCGCGGGCGGGAGCGTCGCTGGCACCGCACCCCGGCTCTGCCTTGCGGTGACTTGTTTGCATCGCCGTGCCCCGAACGAAAACGAGCGCTCTCAGGGCTTTTAATCCTGTTAGCATGAGATCATAGCCTCTTTTTGACGCTAATCGGGCTGGATCTGGTTAATTAGGCAGCAAAGCACAATTTATTTGAGCAGATTGATTTTTATAGAATCAAACTGGCAGCCGCCGTCTCCCCACTGCAACGTCGTGCGTTCCTGCAGGTATGGGAATGGCCATTAAAACCTTCACCGTCTGAGTAGATGTCTTTTTAAAAAGCAATTGAAGTTGAAGGTTGTGAACTGTGTGATGTGCTGAGTCAGCAGGTCCAGGCCCCTGCCATCAGGGCTGCTCCACACACGATGGGAATCAGCAACCAAAAAGGGGGCAATTAGTTTATTCTTGGTTTTCTGCCCTTTTTTTTTTTTTTCATTAAGGGCTCGAGTGTGGAAACTGTTTTAAATGCGCCGGCAATGATTTGATTGAGATTATTTCCCAGTTGCCACAGTGGGCTTTTTATCCTGGTATTGGATGCATTATTTCATGGATGTTACATTTACAGTGGACTTGTTTTTCTTTAATGGTAATGCTATTTGATTTGGACTACTTGATTCCCTCCTCCCGTTTCCTTCCCTTCCGTTTTCTGCCTTCCAATAAAATGTCATAAAAATTAATCATAGCTGAAGGCCAATTTTTAACATCCAGATTTAGAAAATAGGATTTTAAAACCCTTGTGCTGAAAGGAAAAATGCACTTCTAACAGGAAGTCTTTGTTTTGTTATGGAGGAGGAAAAAATGTTTTTAAAACTTCATCTATCTGAACAGTTTGTAGCAGAAAGATTTCAAAATTATGAAGAGTTTTGAAGATTTAAAAAAAGAAAAAAGGGTAGGAGTGGGTGTCTGATAGCAGGGGCAGAACTGAGTTCATCAGTTCCAATGTCTGACAAATATTCTACTGTATCTTCCTACTGTTGGGATCATCTCAGTGAGTGAATCCCAGCCCATTCTCTGCTGCAGCCAGTCCCATCTCAAGCAATGGGTTTACGTAGAACTTTGAAAGACAAAAGGGAAAATACCAGAGAACTGAAAAATGTCCTAAATTCAGGTACTGCAGCCATATTCTCACTGGAAAGCCCCAGAGCAGGATCTGGTTGTCTCTCTTCCACAGTTTGATCGCTTCTTGCAGGGAAGAGGAGTCTTTGTCACCTTGAGTCTGTGTCTGCTTTAGAGATGGGGTTCAAAAAAGAGATGACTATTCATTCAAGAAGCTGTTCTTCTCAGATGGTGGGGCTTCATAAGAAATGTCTGAACGTGGTGCAAGTTGAAGGCTTTGGGTAGAAGAGAAGGCCAATCAGTGGAGAGTGGCCCAATGGCATCTTCTGGGAATGGTCTCTCCATCTCGTTACGGTTCATTCTATTGATTGGGAAAGCCAGATGAGATCAGTCTTTCTGACATGGCTAACAGAACATGACAGGTATTCTTAAAAATGTTCTCAAACATGGCAAAAGGAAACTTTCTCCAGAGGAGGAGAGCTAAGAGTGGTTGAAGGTGAACCTTTGCAGGCTGGAGAAAACCTCGTTCTTTATTTCACAGGGCGACAGAGGTGCTCCAAGTAGAGCAACAGAGCCCTGAAGCTCTTTGCTGGAGGAGCACCTGATTTTGATAGGATTTTTAAAAGGTGTTATGGCTTTGAGGAAGACTGTGCCATTGACCTCGGGCTGTCCTAGATGTATTGGAGAAGATCCATGTCGTGAGAAAGCACGAGCAAAGGCACAGATGGAGACAGAGACAAGAGGAGAAAACACAGCTAATATTGAGTCACTTAAGCTTACAGGGTTTCCCCCCAAAGCAAGCGTGCACAGGGCTTTTTAGAAGTGCACAAATGCTTTGATAATATAAATGCTAAAATAAGAAAAGAATTGCTGTTGGTATGCAGGAGAAGAAACCGTGACCTCCATATGGAGGGGGACATAGCCCAGCTGGCTGAATATGGGACTGAAAAAGACTACGAAGGCTAATTAAAATGTGAAAAACTGAGAATTCATGCTAATAGACAGCAGATCTCTGTCTGGCGCTGGTTCACAGCTAAATTTGATTTCCTTGGGAGATGAAAGGAACTGATTTAAGTTCTTTACCTTCCACTGACATTGATACTTTTCGGCGTTTTAACCAGTGTGTTCCCAGCGAAGTGGTGGGCTCCTGCAGGTCTGCTGAGCCTGGACGGGGAAGCCAGCAGCAGGAATCTCTTACCACCCTTAAAAAAAAAAAAATTACTACAGGTGTCTTCATATATGGTGTTAAACTCAGCTTTGACCTTGTTCTACCTCACATCTGGGTTGTGTTTTTAGCTTTCCCTTTCCGTGCCAACAGGTGTAGTAAATCGGAGAGCTCAGCCCTCGCTCCGTGCCGTGCGTAGCTGCCGAGGCCATGTCTGCCTGCAAGGCTGGTGGCATCACGCCTCCCTCCAACGTCCTCTTGGGACGTGCCAGCTCACCTCCAGACCAAGGCAGTTAAGAGTTGGAAAAGTAGAAATGTGTCAGTGGTGGAAATACAAGTACTGGGTACGTTATATATTGAACTGAGCTTAATTTATGGGATGTGCGGATTTATTTGGATCACAGAATGATACGAGGTTGGAAGATCTCTCCCTGGAGATCATCTAGTCCAACCACCTGCCAGAGCAGGCCCACCCAGAGCAGGTTGCACAGGAACATGTCCAGGCAGGTTTTGAATGTCTCCAGAGATGGAGACTCCACCACCTCTCTGGGCAGCCTCTTCCAGGGCTCTGCCACCCTCACAGGAAAGAAATTCCTCCTCAGGTTGAGATGGAACTTCTTATGTCCCAGTTTGTGCTTGTTACCTCTTGTCCTGTCCCTGGGCACCACTGAAAAAAGCCTGTCCCCATCCTCTTGACACCTTCCCACGCCTTTATAGGCATTGATCAGATCCCCCTTCAGTCTTCTCTTCTCCAGACTAAAATAACCCAAGTCCCTCAGCCTCTCCTCACAAGGGAGATGCTCCAGGCCCCTCATCATTTTCATAGCCCTTTGCTGTACCCTCTCCAGCAGTTCCCTGTCCTTCCTGAACTGGGGAGCCCAGAACTGGTCCCAGTGCTTCGGATGAGGCCTCACCAGGGCAGAGCAGAAGGGGAGGATGACCTCCATCGACCTGCTGGTCACACTCTTCCTGATGCCCCCCAGGATGCCATTGGCCTTTTTGGCCACAAGGGCACATTGTTGGCTCATGGGCATCCTATTGTCCACCAGGAATCCCAGGTCTTTTTCCTCAGAGCTGCTCTCCAGCAAGTCAGCCCCCAGCCTGTACTGGTGCATGACTTGACATAGTCGGAGAAACCACTGTGAGACATCGTTGCGTTGTGGGAAATAGGTGGGAAGAGTTTCTCATATCATGAGCTGGGCAGTTTTAGTTGCGGTTTGATCAATGTACACCTCTGTCCCACCTTCCTGCCTGCATTGCTGGAATTGGCTACCCATAGTAGATGTTAAGAGAGTGACCTTCTCCTGATTTTGAGGGTCTTTTGGTAAGAGAAAAAAAATGCTTTTGTTTTAAAAATAGGCTTGTTTCTGGAAAATGGTGTGGTACTTGGTGGATTAGTTTGATCTAGCCGTTTCACTACTGAAGTTGAAAAGAAATTTTGAAATCTATGTTCTGGTTTCCTTTCTTTGGGACAGGTTGTCAATTTTGGCAGTGAAAGGTCTGTAGCTGTAACTCTGAGGGTTTGCAGTGTGTGAAAAGATGCGCACTGTCATATATCTAGGACTACTACGTAAAGCTCTGTAACACGTAAAAAAGAGGGGGAGGGAGAGAAAGGTTTCTGAGAAGGAGTCGGGTCTGAAGGAAAGTTTGGGAGTTGTGTTATACCCTCCAATAGCAATTAATTCACTGCGTTCATCGGTCTGTAACGAGGCTTGAACCGATAACTGGCAATTGGATTTAATGTTCTGTGCTGAAAAATACAGTGGCTTTCCTGGGTAATGAAGTTAAAATACCAATAAAAACTTAGGAAAATATGCTCCCTCCTCTTTTATTGTTCTCTAATGATTTTCTGTTACCACAGTGCCTAGAAGACCCGGGAGCGTGACTCACTGGCCTTCTGAAAAACGGGGATTGCGCAGTTCTCTTTGGAAAGGCTTTTCAACCCAAGGACAGAAACACTCGGCAGATCGAAAGCATCTCAGATCTGCTTCTTAAAAGCCACGGGGGCATGTTAAGGGCTGTAGATTTACCAAGACGAGCATTCCTGCCCACTGGCAGCAGCTGAGTGCCATGCCACTGGTCCATGGTGTTACCTGGTCCACCTCCATCTGTGAAACCAAGGTCACTTCTGTTTCCTAATAGCCAAATATTTGCTTGGCTCCTTGGTCATTACTCGTTATGAAGCTCCTCATGAGTATTGGGATGGAGGTGGCTCTACTGTTACAGCTCCTGCCTGGAGGCATCACTCAGTCTCTCCTTCCACCCACCTGGCTTTGGATAAACTCATTAGCATCGCTGGTGCTTTTATTCTCTAGATTATAGAATTGCTTTGCCTCATAGCTTTGGGAGAAAAAAGCTTTTGAAGATCACCGTTGGGTCTAAAAAGCTCAGCGAGGATCTTTTTGTGAAGATCAGAAGGAGGGGGAATTGTGGTGAGGTTTCCTATCAACTCAAAGGTGATGGTTTGTGCCCCTGGGACCTCAGGCTTCGGGGTAAATAGCTGGCGAGAGCGGGGATGCAGCTGGTGTTGGGAGGGGAGGAAGGATGACGGGGAGCGATGAGCAAGATGAAGCAATAAGGACGAGAAGAGTTATGGGTGGTCTCGGAGGAGAGGGCCATACTTGGACCTTCACACAGAAAAAAGTCCAGTGGAGGAGTTAGCAGAGGACGGTGTGTAACCTTTTCCAGAATCCCCTGGAAAGGATGCACACAGCCAAACTGGGCTGAAAACACTGGATTTGGGAGAGGAAGATGGGTTATGAGGATTTCAGCTTAGAGAAAGTGTAATCTCTACTCTCTCCATCGCTATCTCCGACCACGTTCTGGCTCATGGTATGTCACATCACAAGGGTTTTGAATTCAGGGCTGTGGCTTGTCTTGCAGACAAGACATCGTGTATAAATTTTTGTCATGTTGAAATGGGAATTGTTTACTCTTACGCTTGCATTTTTATGAGGAAAAAGTAATGATGACAAAAACAAGGCTTAAAATACGTTGAATGGGTTTTCTTTTTTTTTTTTTATTAAAGAAAAGCTACTCCCTGAGCTTCTTTCTAGTCTGTTTGAAAATAAATAATCTACTTTGGTTTTTTTTTTCTTTTTTTTTTGCACCACGTGTTACCAGAGGCAAATTTCTGATGGAGGACAATGGGGCTGATATTCAAGTAGCTGCTGCTCTGAACCGCAACCTCCGACGGCTGAACTTCAGAGCGCCAGAAAAACAACAGTACTGCTTGCAAAGAATGCCTCTGCAGAGCTTGGGCTCGTTATTAGGCTCCAAAATTGCAAATGATGAGGGAATTTGATTTTAACAATGCCATTAAACAATAATGCAAGAGGATGATTTCATACTTTTTTTTTTCTCTGGTGCTTTAAGATATTGCGCTGTAGGAGAGTGTGGGTTTTATGGCTTAGGTCTGAAGCTTTCTCGTGATTAATTGGAAGCCAACTTCTTAATGCAGCATGCGGAGAAATCTTTGGGGGCTTTGTTAGTGATAAATATGCCCTGAAAAACTTTGCAAGAATGCACTTTTCGCTGAAAAGGGCTTGTGCACCTGAACGCTTGCGTGCTTCTCCCAATTCTGCTGTTAATCAGGAAAAAACCCACTAGTCCTTCCTACCCACTTGTCTTTTGCCTAAGGAATAAAAACATGCTTTTTGTGTGTAATTGCATAGATCGGGTTATATTTTTTCCACTTCTCTCATTTTCAAGCTGTTTGACCGTTGGAAAATACATTCCCTTGGTGTCCAGTGGATCTTCATTCCTGTAAAGTGTTTCTGGGGGTTGTGGGTTATTTCAGGCATTTGCAGAGGGATGCAATTAAATATGCAAACCTTAAGAGTGATTACAGCAAGGGTTTTTTTTATGGCACGTGGTTTGTGCATCCAGCCATAACTCCATGGCACGTTTGGGTTTCATAGCTTGAAGAAAGCTTCCTATTTTATGGTACCTTAAATATACATATATACACACGCATATCTATTTATTCTTACTTCTGTAGTGTGTGAAATGTGTAAGACCATTCTCAGAAACCAGATAAGATTCTGAGTGACTGCAGGCTGCATTATTTTGGGGGTTCCCACTCTGGTCCCTGGATGTCCCAGAGTGGCTTTGTTCTATGTTTGCAGAGCAATCTCTGCATTTGGCTGCAGAGAAAATCACTGCTTTTGAGTGCATGCCTTTGTTTTTCTCTATTTTGCTGAGAGGAACCAAGGTAGAACAGATTCATTCTGGTGAGGCCAGATCCTTTACTATTGTTTCGCAGGTTATTTTGAGGTATGGTTTCCCCTGGGATTTTTCCTCTCTTGGCTTTTTGACCTTTTCGCATCCTATAGTGATTTTCTTGATGAAAAGTATGGACTCGTAATGGGTTTACATGGTGTTTCTAAAATTAAGGTAATTTCAGGGCTTCAGGTTGGGGGAGGAGGGAAATGGTGATTGTTCCAAACTTTTCTGTCGCTGTTGTGTAACTACAGAGAAAATACGACTTCTTTTTTGGGAGCAGGTGTGTGCTGGCTGGGCTGCTCAGAAATACTCTCACTCTACAAGTGCAGAGGCTGAGAGGATCGATCCTCTGTGACTTTGAGGATGAGGAGTTTCAGTGGAATGACAGACCAGGAGGGTAATTTGGAGTCACAGAATGGTTCGAGTGGGAAGGGACCTTAAAGATCATCCAGTGCCACCCCCTGCCCTGGGCAGGGACACCTCCCACCAGACCAGGTTGCTCCAAGCCCCATCCAACCTGGCTTTGATCCCCTCCAGGGATGGGGCAGCCACAGCTTCTCTGGGCAACCTGGGCCAGGCTCTCACCACCCTCATAGTGAGAAGTTTCTTCCTCAGACCTAATCTAAATCTCCCCTCTTGTGGTCTGAAGCCATTACCCCTTGTCCTATCACTACATGCCCTTGTAAAAGTCCTTCCCCAGCTT
>JAHREE010000551.1:70072-123046 GCA_033628505.1 Tringa tobata
TCTAAATCTCCCCTCTTCCAGTTTAAAACCACTTTGGGAATAGAACAGTTATTTTGATTAACTGTCCAGGAAAATGAACATGTTGTGTCAATCTCTTGTATTTCCCCTTCTGAGACTAAACTTAAATGGTTTTGCTCAGATTGGGAAAAGCTTTCAAGTCTCTTAAGAAATTTTGATTGTTTCACTGAAAACAATAAAACTCATCAATCAAAATGAGAAACCAGGGTGTTTTCATCCTTTCCAAATCCTGACGATTTTCCAGGTGCAACTTTTTCTCTGAATTATTCCAAGCCCACCGAGTAGCTCTCTTTCTTTACTGCCTGGGTGGGAGGGCGGCATGCGAGGATCCAGCTTATACTTGGCAGGGAAGAAAAACCAAATCTCCCCCCGGTGAATTTATCGCTAATGTCTGTGTCAGCGCCGGGATGCGGAGAAGGAGGTGGCGTGGGGTGAGCTGAATATTTTGCTGGAGCTTTTCAAAGTCGTGGATGTTACGTTGGCAATAGCAGGGGAAGGCAAACCTGTTGGTTGTTTTTTTTTTTTTTTTGACACAATTAGGGTTGGTGCCGTTACAAAATCTCCTCGAGATGAAAAAAAAAAAATTTATTTTTTTTTTTAGCCTCAGCCCTGGGAGCAGCTTTGTGTGTCGCCCCGGCTGAGGGCAGTGGGGTGACCGTGGGGTGGGAAACTGCACGTCTCAAGGGGCTGCTTCCCCACCGCTTCCTTTTCAGTGTTTTTATTTAGCTGTGTTTTGTACAGCTGAAATAAGAGAGCCAAGTAATAACCGCATTCAAAAGCAGCGCGAATGGTTTAATTGCATTTTTAACCTGAATTGTGGTGTCGTTTGCTCCTTGGATTGGTTCTACGGTGTTTCAACTTGACTTAAGTGCGTGGTTTTAAAAAAATGACAGCCCTTCACTTTTTGCTCATCTCTTGCCCTGCTTTTTTTGTGGAAGGCGCTGATGGTGCTCCCTGTGGGATGCGGGAGGGGAGGGGAGATGGGCAGAGGGAATCTGGGCCCCTTCTTCCCTCCATTCCTCAAGCCTTGTTGTGAATGAGAGTTCCTTTCTCCATCTGACACTGGGACTGGTCCTTCCCTAGATGGGTAAGTGCTGGCTTCTCCTTGTCGTTGCTTTTTAGGTACTTTCACAAGCGTAATTGTGCTCGTGGTGATGCTGCAGGGAGCTGGTCCCAGCCCGTCCCGCGGTGTTTTGGGATCACGACATCATTGCCATGGGAAAACATCAGGAATTGGGGGGTAAATGCAGACCTGCCTGCACACAGGAGGAAATAAATAGCAACAGCTTGGAATTTGGGAAACCCTTTGGTTTGTTTGGTTTGGGTGTTGGTTTTTTGTTGTTTTTTTTTTGTGGAAACCCTTTGATTTCCCAAATCCCATTCATGACACCGCATTGGGGCTTGTTGGAGTAAAGCAAACGTAAAATCCAGCAGGAAGCTGGAATAGGATGCTCTTAGGCTGGAAGAAGGGTGTGGGTGGGGGAAATAACTCGGGAATAGGCATTTGTGTGCGGAGCAGGAGGGGTGCACCCCTCTGTACCCCAGGGGGTGAGAGAAGGGAGGTGAGAGCCCTGGGGCACGTCAAAGGCAAAGAGACCTTTAATGATCATTACTTTTGATAGGGACTTTTATGGCCTGTAGCTTAACGAGCCACTCTTTTAACTGGCCGTTCACTGAAGGAGTTTATTCTCCTCTGCTATCTCAAAGATGCTTTTGATGCCACAGGTTTTGTTCTCAGGACAATAACACGCTTGATAACCTTTGGGGCTGCTTTTTGGAAGCCTCTTCATTCTCCCTCTTGGGCTGTATTTGGCTTGTGGGTGTATTTATGGCTTAAATAACCGCGATGGGGTTTCTTCGGTGTAAAGAAAACCCCGTCCTGGCGGGAGGCGGTTGTGGTAACACACGGAACAAGGTGTTTGGCTCCCAGTTCATCTTCCCTGAAATTCCTTACTGGAGGAAGTGGAAGTAGCTGGGGAAAACACCGCTGGTGACGAGCTGCCGCGCCCTGGGGTAGCTGGGAGGACCCGTCAAGTTTCTAAACCAAAAATTCCACTTTCTGGGGAGGGATGTTGATTTAATAACTGTCAAAGAGCTTTTAATGCAGCAGCTATTTTTTCATGAATAAGAGGTCGCTACATAAAATTTTTTGCCTCCTGGCAAAAATCGTGTTATAAAGACGTACTTGCTCTAGGTTTAAAGTGTTAATTTATGTGGTATATTGAATTGGATTTAAAGGTCCCTGAAGACCTTTGAATCTCAGTAGCTAATGAGGCTTGCAGAAGAGAGCTTGAAAGAGGAAAAACTTACTGGCAGTGAGTAATACTGGTGAAAGAGCTCCAGGATTGAGCAAGTTTTGCGGAGAATAATTAGAAGTGATCGCATTGGCGTTGGGGGCGTTTGATTGTTTCCAGCTATAGATCTCCCCTGCTGCCATCTGTATCCCTGTCCCTGCAGCCCCCCCCTCTGCCCTGGGGGGATGCTCCTCCCTGTCCAAAACCCTTCAGGTTGAGTTTTCCTAATTTTTAGACTGCTTCCAAGGGGACACAGCTCCTTGCAGTGACCCTCGGGGCTGAGCTGGGCATCCGTGAGCTGCCATCCCTCAGCAGGGCTATCCCTGATGGAAAGGATTTGCCGCTCAGGCTCCGATCTCTCTGCTCGGCTAAGCCCTCCTTGCCAAAGATGCTGAAACTTGTCCTTCTGGTTGTTTTTTCTTTTTTTCAGCTGGCCTTGCTGAACTTCTTCCACCCTGAGGAAAAGCTGCACGTTGGAGAGGAAGGTAGACGTGTCCGTCGCAATAAAAGGAGTAAAGGCAGCGAAGGGCCAGACGGTGAGTCCCGCGTTGTTCCTCGCTGCCGTGCCTGTCGTCTGAGCACAGACGAGCAGGAGGCTGGCTTTTATTTTTTATTTTTTTTTTTTTTTCAGATCATGGTTATATACAGAATTCTGTGTCTGGAAAAAAAAAAAAAAAAGAAAATAATTGGCATCTGTGGCTTATAATAGTTTCTGTCTGATTTTCATTGCCTTCCAGATGATGAATTCCAGTAGTTCTGATTTCTGCATCTGTCGGTCTATAGACATTTTGTGTAAATTAATGCTGCTTGTCCTTGGCTCTTCTTCTCTAATAGTGAGGCTCTGTGCTCATTTAAGGTTATAATTTTTGCTTTTGTACCTATATTTGTTGTTCTGTTAACAAAGACACTTGTCTTTGTTAAAATTTTGAAGTAGCTCTTTGTACTCAAACAAACAGCTTGAACATCTGCGTCATAAAATGGTAACTGGGTTCTAAGAGGGTTTTGCAGCACAGCAGAGGGTCTCAGGTGGACTCAAAGCCCACGTGAAGGGAAGAGTTGTACAGAGCTTGTATTAAGAGAGTGGGAAGTTAAAAAAAAAATCATAATTATATATCTGTGATTTGATAAATATAGAAACAAGCATGTGTGCTGCAAACCCTAGGAGTGTTGGGGCTTCCCTCGTGGCCCTGGCACTAGGTGGTGGCCCAAGACCTCCCTGGTGTGACAATGGTGCCTGTCCTCCTGGTCTGCAGGGTGGCAGTTGCTGCTTCCCTTTGCCATCACCATCCCTTGGCAAGAGCATCATCCTCCCCGTGTCCTGCTCCATTACGCTCAGATGCCAAAGTCCTTCTCCTGTATCTGGTCTCTTCGTTTCAGACCTTCTGGTTGGTTTTGAACTTGGTGTCTGACAATGTGCTTGCCCTACATGGACGGTGCCCTTGACGGCATGGGCCATGCCATGACGCAGTTGTACACGCGCTAAATATTGCAAGACACTACTGTCTGATAGGGGTTTTTTTTTAAAGTGTTTTAATCTTTAATTTGGGAGATGGAGGCTGTTCCTGATGGCTGTGAAGGCGCTGAGCGGTGGTGGGAGCAGGAGCCAGGCTGCGTGGGTTGGGTATGGCTTTATAGGGTGAGGGACTGCTTGTCCCTCAAGCAAGGGAGGGAAGGGAAGCAAGGAGCAGGGAAAGGACATCCTTCCAACCCTCTCCATGAGATACAGCAACGGGAAGGTGGGTTTGAAGGTGCTCACACAAGCAGGGTCGTGACCGTCAGGAGCACTGTGTAGGGAAGGGGCAGTGAGGCAGGTGACAAGGAGCAAGTCCCTTGAGTGGCTGATGGTGTGTGACCCCTCAGATGTGGTGGTCATTCCCGGGGGCTCTCCAGGAGTTGCACTCTGTGTGCTGAATGTCTGGCTCCTCACGCAGCAGGTGTCTTCTAAAGCCCATGGATGTCTGAAGGGTGCTTTAAAATGGAAAATGAACCCAGCCCAAATTATATTTCACACTTGAGGTCATGGAATGTCACCGTTTTGGTTCTTCTAAGAACAGCCCCATAATCCTTAGGTAGTGTGTAGAGCAAGTACTGCGACATCTTTATTGCACCAAAACCACTCTCAACTCGTTGTGGAGAACTTCAGTAATAAATACCAAACCACTTAAAACTAGCGTCGCCATCAGTCCCTTCCCCCAGCCTGAATCCTTCCCTGATTTCAGCGTGAGGAATTTTATTTCCAGTGCTGTCTTTCCGTGATTGTCCAGCTGAGACATGAGGGCTGCCTCCCTTGCCGAGCTCCTGGAAGAGCTCCCACGCTTTCCTACTGCAGAAAAGCATAGATCCATTTTTATTTGGAGAGGAGAAGGGGTCTGGATGCCAGAGAAGATAGGGAAAGAAATGATGAAGAAGTGGTTTGTGCATGGCATGATGCCTGCTGAGCCCAAGTCCTGACTGTGTTAGAAAGCTCTCGGCTCTCGTTAGTTTCCCCCTCTGGCTCCATGGGTTTCCCATCTCCCCCGAAGCCTTTGCAGTTTGACAGTGGAAAAGCGTTTCCCTGTGGCTCTGCTCCAAGAAAGAGCTTCGTGAAACTCCCTGGATTCCTCCTGCCCGAAACGCTGACAAGTGTGATGTGTTTGGTACAGACTCCCTGAGCGATTCCAGCTCCGTGTGGCCCCAGCGGCTTCGGAGCCGGTGTCGCTGCGACGCTCGGGTGGCTCGGGCAGGATCCAAGTCCCTTTTGAGCCCCTTCCTTGAAATCTATCCCAGCATCTCCACGAGTCGCTGATGTAAGTAGCAAGTTTCCACCATACACGAGCGGTGTGAGTGGGTGCTGCAGGCAGATGTTGGGAGGAATTAGCCCGGGCCCTGAGGCTGCCGAGGGGCTGCCTTTCCGTTGCCAGATGTGCAGAGAACTGCTGCACGGGGAGAAGTAGACTCTACAGGTCGGTGGACTAAGGAGGGCTTTTCTCACCGTCCTTGTGCCCAGGTGGAAGCACATCGTGGTTTTCTAAACTTGTGGCCCTTTCCCAGATCTCCTCTATGTTCCCTGAACTCATCGGGCTTGAGTCGCTGCAGAAACGTATATAATAGGTTAGGGGTGGATCTTCTGGAAAGCACTGCTGAGGAGGACCTGGGAGTCCTAGTGGATGGCAAACTTTCCATGAGCCAGCAACGTGCCCTTGTGGCCAAGGGGGCCAATGGAATCCTGGGCTGTGTAGGGAAGAGTGTGGCCAGCAGGTGGAGGGAGGTCATTCTCCCCCTCTGCTCTGCACTGGTGGGGCCACAACTGGAATATACTGTGTCCAGTTCTGGGCTCCCCAGTTCAAGAGAGACAGGGAACTGCTGGAGAGAGTCCAGCATAGGGCAGCCAAGATGATTAAGGGATTGGAGCATCTCCCTGATGAGGAAAGGCTCAAAGAGCTGGGGCTCTTTAGCCTGGAGAAGAGAAGGCTGAGGGGAGACTTTATTTACGTTTACAAGTTCCTAAAGGGTGGGTTGAAGGAGGATGGAGCCGGAGTCTTTTCAGTTGTTCCCAGTGACAGGAGGAGGGACAATGGGCACAAGCTGGAACATAAGAAGTTCCATTCAAATACGAGGAAAAACTTGTTTAAGGTGAGGGTGGCAGAGCCCTGGAAGAGGCTGCCCAGGGAGGGTGTGGAGTCCCCTGCTCTGGAGATCTTCAAGCCCCCCCTGGATGCTCCTCTAGAGGTCCCTTCCAACTCTGACAATTCTGTGATTATGTGATTATATACATCTCTTTGTACATTAGGGGGTTTGACCCCATAGCGTGACGGAGATGGGGAAAATCGCCAGAGCGACAGGTGGTTTTCCTGGTGGCGTTAGGAAGGGGAGTTGTGTTGGCAATTAGCAGTTAACTTTGTGTTTGGCCATCTCGGTTTTATTAGGTAGAGCAGTGTTTAACAAGCGTAAGCTGTCAGGGTAGGGATTGACCTTGTAACAACTGTAAAATCAATAAATAAACAGAATAGCTTTCTTGTGTAACTGGTGCTGTTTGTTTTAACCTACAAGAGGGATTCTTACTTTTTAGAGAAGGGCAATGAATCATTAAATAAATAAATAAAATCATGTCACGGTACTGAGAACACCGTTTTCTTCCTGAGTTTTGCAAAGGAAAAGTTGATCAAATCTTTGATCTCCAAAGAGCCTCCAGAAGATAAAAGTGGATGAACTATAAATTCCCAGAAGGAAGGAGATGTGCTTTCCACTTGAGGCCTCACTAATATTTGTCTGGAATTAATTTTATGAACTTTCAAGTCCTTTTCACACATGCAGCGAAAGACCAAAGTGATCCAAGCGTGGAAGCCGTGGTTGGAGGGAGGCTGCTCAGTCCCCTTCCACGGCTGCTGGAGTCCTGCTCATCTTGGGACCAACAAGGGGATGGCTTTGATGATTTATAAATGTCAGAGGTAACAGGGTTCCTTTCCTAAAAAGTTTTTTCTTTTAGGAAAATTTGCTTTTCAGTCTTTTTGCTGTGAAAAAGGTGGTTTTGACAGCTCAGAGCTATTCCCATGGGGCATGGGGAGCGTGATGGTCATGGCTATTCCCACAGGGATAGGACATGGAGTCCACGGGCAGCGAAGCTGTTTTGATACTTCTTTATTGCTTGCTGAAAAACCCCAAGCAAAATTGTGTGGAGCAGTGCAAAGCCATCGGTTGGATGCTGTCACTTCCAAACATGACTCCAGTATTTCAAGGGCTCCTCCTTTGAGGCCTCCAGCTTCGGTCCTCCTTTGTCATGTTTTATGGTCCTGTTTGTTTACTTCTTGTTTGTGTCCCTCCATGCACAGTGCCCTGGGACCAGTTAAAACAGCCGAGGTTGTGTCCCGGGCAGAGGTCCTTGCCTGGCTCCACTCTCCACCTCTCCAGGGGTTAATGGGAGGCTGGTGCCCGTCCCAATCCTGAGGAGCACACATCATCTTTCAGGCCAGCTTTCCTGGCTCTGCCACCAAAACCAACGTTTGCACAGCTTTAAAAATTGTCACTGTTTTTTTTTTCCTCCTTCTCAAGGACCAGGATTATTCCCTTTACAGCTCCATTTTATGGTGTTCTTTCTGTGTTAGCGACTCCACCTGCCACTTAATTTGCTTTAGTTCCCTAAAACTTGACCCTCTCCGATGTCTCTTCCTTATTTTTCTCTTTTTCCTCTCCTTCCTTTTTTGCCTTGGTGTATTTATGCTGCTGTGGAACCACTGTTGCTCCCAGATGAACAAATCATTCTGGAGCTGGTAATTAGCAACAGTTGTGCTAAAAGGAACCATCAAGAATGTTAAATTAGTCCACTTTTAAATAAACTGTGTATGAAATGTTAGATCTCTATTCCCAGAGCACCAGTAAAAATGCTGCTGGCTCTTTGCTAACAGAGCCAAAATATGGGAGTAGCATGGTTGTAACTACAGAGACAATTCCGTGCTCTTGAGGTTATAAATAATGACAGAGCATTTACAAAGCAGATGTCAATAGGACTCTTTAAAAAACATTGTTTTAAAAAAAAAAAAAAAGAAAACTAGTTTCTTTTTCTCCTACTTTCATCTCTGTTCCCAGTTAGATCCCTGCCGTGCTGCTTTCCTGGTTTGTTTGGTTTTTGCTTTTTGGTTTGGGGTTTGTTTTTTGGTTTTTTTTTCCTTCCTAGATTTTTTCATATTGGGCTTGGTGAGAAACATAAGTGATTGTTATCCATTCTTTGATTCAGAGCATGGCAGCTGGGAAGAGGCTGAGCAGATGGCTGTCCTTAAGCTGACAACAATTTGGTTCCTACTACTTTGGCAGTCCTTACTGCCGAGGAAAGTCCTTGATGAGAACTCATGGGTTTCTGCCCCTGCAAATGGCTTTTGTCGAAATGAAAAGGAAATTCCGGGAGAGCAGGAGCTCGTCTCCATCCCTCCTTCTACCTGGAGCTTTGGAAGTGATGCGCCAGATACGTGGGGCCAGCGTTTCACCCAGTTGGATTCTCATGGTGGATTGAGGGTGGTTTGGAGATGGTTTAGCAGGTAGTTGATGCCAGAACCCAGCCGGGGGTGCCTGGCTCCCTCCATCCCCCCAGGCAGCCCCCGGTCCCGCAGGTGCCATCTTTCGGCCGTCCCCATCCCCCCTCCCGACCTGGCCATGCTGACGATGCAATAAGGCTTTATTTTATTATTATTTTTTATATCCAGATCACAATAGCGACTTTTCCTGCCGACTTCCTCCCCTTTGGAAAGGGCAGGTTCGTCCCTCGGCCTCCAGAACAATCGGTGCCTTTGTGTCGGCCCCGTGCAATTCCCCAAAGCCCAGACGTTCCCAGAAACGCAGATGTATGAAGGGCGATAGAGCCTTATTGTGCTCCGAAACCATGGTGATGAGCACTCAGTAAATACAGAACATTTCCTGGATACTGGAGCGCAGGGGACGGTCCCAGAAGAAAGGCTCACCGCAAAGGGCTTGGACTTACTGACTCCCCCCAGAATTTCTCGGCCATTTCCCCCAAAATGGGAGAAGGGAGGAATTAAGATGATGTTTCGATCTTCCTGGACAATCTCCATCCCTTTCCTGTGACGTTGCTCCTCAATGCTTGTTATTACTAAGGTAGAATTGAGACAACAGCTCATTTACAGATCCCTACCTACATATGCTTATGATAATAAGGCAGGTATCTATAAATTCTTATACCTCAGGCACTTTTCAGACATGAAGATACAGTGATAAATATATAGGTGACTTACTTCAGACCATGGTTCTTGTGTCTGTGCTCATTTCTAACTAACATTTCTGAGACAGCTCCAGAGAAGCTTAACAACTGGCTAAAAACCCAGAACAGTGCTTGGGTCCTGGCCTCAGCTCTGTCACAGCAGTGGTAGATTAATACCGTGTCGCTTCTGGAAACAAGTGAAAGTGAAGATGATATTGAATGGGATCTTCTTGGTCTAGGTATAACTTTTAAAAGAATGCAAGGAACATTTTTCAGCTCATCCGTGGTTCAAACTACTCTGAATTCTTTTATTTTTTAGTACTGAAATTTCTCTGGGGTTGAATTTGCTGCTGAGTCCATTAACAATCTTTGCTGAAGCCCGTCTTGGGGAAACCAAAGGCAGTTGTTTGTCATCCAACAGCATGACATGGTGGACACCCAAGCAAGACACAATTTGAGGGGAGCTCCAGGTAGCCTGAGCGTGTTGGGCAAGCAGAGGTGTTGTCTAGGCTTGAGCCAATGTGCTGTTCCTGCTTAAAGGTTTTGGAGTCGCTTTCTGTACCTGGAAAGTGTGTGATGCTGAAAGCCTGAGTGGTGACTTTTATTCCTTTTTATGGGGACTTTTGGTCACCTTTTATGGTGACTTTTATTATTTTATTGAGGGTGATATTTTCATGAGGAGGTGCTGCATCAGCCAGCGAGAAGGAACCAGGGTCTGAAAACTGATGGAGTCCAGAATTCTTCATTGAGCTCTGGTACATTGCTGTCCCAATTGGATGTTAAAAGCAATTAACTTGCTGGGAGAGGTGTGAGCCTAATTGTGTGGTGGTCGTGAAGAGGAATTTTTCCAGGTCACAGGGTTCACAGTATATTGGTTGATGTGTCCTGATCTATACACAACCTGTGTTTGCCTCCTGTCTTCTTCACCGGCCCTTCCAGTTGTGATCTGGATTGTTCCGAAAGGAACCCCGCTTCATTATTCTTAATATTTATAAAACCTTGATTGGGTGCTGTTGATTTGTTCCTCCTGTAGAACTGCTTTGGTGCGTGTTTGTCCTTTCCTGGTATCTGCTGTCTGGTTCGGGTGAGGTGGTGGTGGGATGACTGGTGGAAGGTCTTGAGATGCCGAGGATATTCAGAAGGCTTGAGAAGGAATTCTCTGGTCAGAATCTCACCTCATGGATGCATTTTCAGAGACTTGCACTGGTTTGGGGTGGATTTCAGGGCTGTCCTGATGGATCCCCAGTGCACAGCCAAGCACTGTGTGCTTCAGCAGGCTTTGCCAAAACTTGAACTATAATTCTCAGCGTTTTTTACAGCTGCATGTTAAGCAGGGACCAGCGTTATTAGAAGTGACTGGTGATTCCATATGAATTCCACTTCTGAAAATTGGGGCTTTTCGTAATGCCTCGGGTCAAATACTGAAGTTCAGGAATCTCAGATAGTTTCTTCTGTAACAAAACACGGCCGGGACTAATGAGAGGAGAACAGATGTTCGGGCAGGAATGCGATTGCATCTGAACTATGTGTGCATCTGAACCATGGATGCCATGCACCGAGCGTTGTAAATGCTGAACTCAACTAGTAGCTGGTGATTTCTTTCCCACAGCACGAGGGGCTCTATTGTCTGTTGTCGTCCTGAAGTATTTGCAGCTGAGCTTTGATTTCTGTGAATAAACTGGCTGGCTGGCCACATCCACCGAGTATTTTGCAGGCAGACACAAGTTTGCTTAGCACATGCTCCAAGCCCATCTGGTCGCAGCCAGAGGAGCTGGTGCTGAGCTGGGGCACGTACACCTTGCCCTGGACTGCTGTACCTGGCCATTCAGAATCTGCCTTCTGCAGATCTTGGGCTGAAATAAGCTTATTTTTTCTGTCTATGAGGGCCAGGGTGGGATTGGATAGCCAAAACCCAGAGCTGCTGTGCTGGTGATGGGGACTGTGAAGTTGTCTTCAGTTGTGGACTGTCTGGGCACTCGTTAAAAGTCCTCTCTGTTAAAGTAGACCAGAGATGTTAGCCATAAGAAAAGCTGAAGGACACCACCACCGGGAAACTCTTTGGGGAAGAAAGTTGTGAATGAGGCATGGCAGTTGCGTATTTTCATTAGGGCTGTGTTGGTCGTGATGTGTAGCGACGTTGGGGGATTTGTAGCTGATCTCGTTAATACGAGCAGGATTTGATGAAGTCCGTTAATCTGTGGGAAGTGCTGTGAATGGGTAAACTCAAGAGTTGGCTGAGCCAGGCAGCGCTTCGCTGTGTCGTGACCGCTGCAGGGACTTGACTTTGGCTTCCCAAAGAGTGGTGGGGTCTCTCTCGGGCTTCCTTCAGACCCTTTCTCTGATTGATAGAAATAGAAGCACACGTGTGTGCACACAGATACATCTTTGGGTGCAGATCCCATGCTATCCCCTGCAATTAAACCATCAGATTACAGGCAGCTGTTGAACGCTGCAGAGGTTTTCGATCCCATTAGGCAGAGCTACGGACAGGAGGAAGAAAAACATGTAGAGTTCTGCAGAGATGAGGTAGTTGGAAGAGATTTCCTCCCACCTGCCCCTCGATTCCTTATGGCTAGCTGTGGTGGGGAAGAGCGCATTTAAAACATCCAGCAAACAATTTAAGAGAGCCTTTCATATGCTTGGTTAAAACCTTGCTGCAGCACCACTTGGGAATCATTTCTACTGGAATTCATGACATATGTTAGTTGTTTATCTTAGTGGGATATGACTTAAAATGTCAGAATGTTTTGTGTTAAGCAACAACCGAATAAAACAAACAAAATAAAAACACAGCTGTAATACTACGCTTTAAATTGTTGAATTCAAATATGTGGTATTGATAAAGTAAGCAATAGGGCGCAGTGGTGTATAGAAAATAAGCCTTGTGAGTCCAGCCAGCAAGCCAAAAAAAGCCTTGCGATACTTGAATTAGAAATAGTAATGCTGTTTGTCAGCCCTGCTGTAAAGATCCAGCATTTGGAATCAAACCTAAAAGCCTGAAGGAAAACAAAAGGCACATCATATTCTTCTTCCATAGCCAGTGAGAGTGCAGAAAATGAAATATGATGGCCACAGGTTCTGGTGTGAACCCCAGGAACTTGGCTGGGACTGATTATGTGGGAGCGGAGTTAAGAAGGGTGGAGATTTATGTTTGATTGGTTTTTTCTGTTTTTGAGAAGGCAGTGCAGTATTATTTTGCCAGCAACAGTGGCTCTGTAGTTAATTGGGAGCAGGGTTTTGTCTTTGTTCATGAACACATTTGCACTGTGGTGTGCTTGCACCTACTCCGTGGAGACTGGAGGGTGTTTTGTTTGGTTTTTTTTACAAAGCCTTCATGGTATCAGTGGGCTGTCCTGGTACCTTGCTGCTGAGCCCAAAGTGGATCTGGATGGGATTGAGGATATAAGTCAAATTGGTTGTCCTTTACGTCATATCAAGTGATGGCAATTCCTGTTGCAGTAAGTAAGGGTGTCTCTGTTGTACTCAAGAAAGCAATGAGCAGTGATTTTCAGCAGAGCTCTGGCTGTTGGAGAAGCAGAGCTGAGATCGTGGAGTCATATAGGGTGGAGGGAACCTCTGGATCCAGCCCTTTCCCCCAAAGCAGGGCCAATACCATGATAGAAGTGACAATAGTAGAAGGAGGAGACTCCTCAGGGATGGTTGCTGTTCCAGCCTGGTTCTTCTAAGACCCTGAACCTATGTTGCTCCTCATGCCAAAAAGCCCTTAAGAGGCACCCAGGGCTGGTGATTCTCTACATGCTCCAGTACAGGTCCCATCAAACAGCAGCTGACGACCTACAAGTCACACTGTCCTTTTTAAGGTGGAAAAACCTGGTAAAGGCATAAGAGCAATCACACTCATCCTACACCTTCCCCCTCTCCAGCTGAGGCAGGAGGTGGCTGCTCGACAAGGTACTTTTACCTGGACCAGTGAAAGAAGTTGTTGAATGATGGTCTCTCAGGTCTGTCTCTATTGCTTGCACTTCAGTTCTGGTCATCTTGAACTGCGGTAACTAAAGACTTTTTTCTCTTTAATGTGGTTAAAGATCAGTATTAAGTACCTCACAATCTACTGTCACTGTTGGACAGTATTTCTTCAGTTTTGCATTTAACTGTCCTCCCTTTCCTTATGAGCTTGACCAAGTTATTCCCTGATGTGACGAGTCCTGTTTTTTAATTGTCAAACCAGGCAAAAATATCTCTGAGTATTGGCAGGAGAAAAGAAACAATGGCAACAAGAAAAAAACCTGTTACGTGATGAGATCTTATATCGTCTGAAGCTGTCTGAGGAAGAGAGATTGTGGCTCTCTGGCATCTAGTGTCGCTCCAGGGACTCGGGAGATGGGGCAGGGGTGAGCTGTGACTTCTCTCCATTTGTTTTCAGACCGATAGGCTTGAACTGGGGTCTGGTGTATGGGATCAGAGGAATAGGGAGGGAGCAGGCTACTGATCCATGGAGCTCCTGGAGCAGCATCTGATCATCTGGATGACACATGGATGTAGGCTTGTCCTTTGACGGATTGCTCGGAGGAGAAGAGCAGTGAGGCAGCAGAAAGCCATTCTCATACCTAACTCACCGCAAGAGAAATGATTCTCAGCCTTTGGTGTTGGTTCACAAGCTCTTCTCAGACCCTCTGGCCAAGCAGCATAGCGTCCCAGAAGTGTCGGGGAAGACCTCAGTGCAGGATGCTTACCCTGGAGACATATGGAGACATGGAAAAAGTCCTTAAAGAAGAAGAAGAATAGCCTCAAAAAGTGGATGTAGCCAAGGGAGTGCCTCAAAAGAGTCCAAGATGAGCTGCAAACTCTTCTTGATCTCTCAGGCTGGAGGAGACTGGCTTTGAGCGTTAGGCAGTTGAATTCAGCGCAGGGGTGGGGTATCAGAAGAAATGTCAGCAATAAATTGGCTCCGAGCCAGCCTTGGGGACTTAGCAGCCTATAACTCCAGAATATGACAGGGCTGCCCGCTAAGCAAAGATTCCTGAAATTTAAGGGCTTTTGTTTCTGCTGTGCACAGAGTTTTAAGTGCGCTGAAGGTAGAACAGCAGGGCCGGGATGTCCTCCAGGCATGACCTGGTACTGCTGAGGGAGGAAGATGCCATTAGATGAAGGACAAGGAGGGAACGCTGTTTTATGGGATGCCATCATGGACCATCTCAATTCAAGATGTAACCAGAAAAAGACAATTAAGGGTGACTGTGTTCACACATGAATTTTGAAGAGTTTGAAACAAAATTGAAACAGAAGCAGAGGGAGAAGCAACAATAGTGGTTGAGGAAAAGCTGAATGGCCTTGGGCTTTGCCTTACATACCAATATATCAAGCGCCACTGTTTCATCCTTCCCCCATGTTGTATAATGAGCTCCCCACTCTGTTTTGTAATATATTCACTTTATTCTGATTTATTGAAATTAGTATTAGCCTTGTACCAGGAACATTGCATCCCTAACTTGGATTCAGCCATTCCGCCTGCAATTGCGGGCAGCATCTTTCCTGCACACTTAGCAGAAACCCTGCCTTCTTCATCCCACCCCTCAAAAAACCACCTTGGCCAGGCATGCCAGAACCTTTGAGTAGCTCACAATGTGTTTTACTTCTGGGAAATTTTCCTAGTTCTATAATTTATTGTATCTTCTAAATATTATGGAGTAATAATACCAAAGCTGCTCTTCAAGATCTGTTGCCTTTTCTTCTGGAATTGGTGAAACAGCACTTTCTTTTTCAGGGAAGGGGAAAAAATTAATCTTGTTTCAGTATTTGTATCACTGACTGATATTTCAGTAGGGTCCAAGAAGCTTTCATCTGGATAGGCCAAATTTCCTGAAAATGTTGAAAACATATTGGTTCCAAACCTCCCCCCAAACCACATGTTCTAGATTAAGCATGTGTTTGGGAGCTCCACCATAGTCTGGCATTAATAACGCTGCACTTAAAAATATTTGAAAAGCCTTACATATCTCAAACCCCTGTGAATGAAGTAGATATCATTGCACCAGTTCTGTAACAACTGAGTTTTGGAGGTTTGACTTAAATGGAGGTTTTTTCTTATTCATTGAGACAACATATCAAAAAAGGTAGTAGTTACTTCATCAGTTGAAATCTCAAGTAACACTTGAGCTTTTCTTTCTGCCCCTCCTGCCTTTAGTATTGGTTAAATAGAGGTAGAGGGATTGATGGGGGACTTAACGAGTTGTAATTCTTTAATACTTGATCATCATAATGGTTCCTTCTGGTCTTAACGTCTGTGAAAGTTGACAGGGCTGGTTAATTCCCAGGCATGGGTCAGGAACGGTAACATTTTAATAGCTGCTTTGCCCCTGTTTTTTAGGAAGCCCCAAGTGGCAGAGAAATTCCTGGAGAGGTGGAAGCTTTCACAGACGGGAGGGCACTTGGTGGTCAGGGCTTTCTACGAGAGACGGAGACAAACTGGATTGCTGGGTTGGCTGGTAACCTGAGGGTTTAGCAGGACTTGAGTCCTGGGACACTCGTCTGCCCCACCGCAGAGCCTGGATGTCATGCTCAGCTTCTGGTTCTTCTCTTCCCTTTGTGCATTGTGTTTACTGAGAATCCAGGATCCTTGAAGGAAAAAAAAAAACAAAAAATCCCTGCATGCAAATGGAGAATAACTGAATTTTGGGCAGCACCCTTGCTTGTTTCAATAACTCCATTATTAATGGTATCCCAATTAATGTCCAGGAACTCATTTAAAAATCTGTTAGCTATCTATTCTCCAGAATTTACTGGTGGATTTTGGGCAGTATTCAGAGCTTTGTCTGAGATTTAGCAAGTGGTGTCTTTGTTAAACCAGATGGTTCGAAGGGTTTAGAAAAATACTGTACACAAATTTCCATAGCAGTTGAGAACAGTAGTCATTAAGTCTAGCATTCTTCTTCCAACTACACCCAGAAGCTTATACTTCAAAGAAAAAGATGCATTTTATTTTTTTTTCAGTTCACAAAGATTATATAGTTTTGAAAACATGCATAATAGATAAGTCACATAGAACTCCCCACTTCTGTTTTCATCTTCAAAATTAGATGTTCACCTTGAAAGTAGCTGTAGATTTAATGATTTCAGGTCACCTTATGCTTATTTTATGGGTGAGTGAGAAGTGATGTGGTGTTTCTGGAGGATGCTAATATCTCATTAATCATCACGGTTTTGCCTCTGATTGTGCTTGTAACCTGGGATAAGGATAACTTCTCAGCACCTTCGTCTTCTCATCTCTTGGGGGCAGAGTGGTGATGGCAATATGGAGAAGGCTCAGTTGTATTATCTGGTCCTACATATTCCCCAGACCAGAGCTGTGCTTAGGTGAGAATATTGATGATACACTGTAGGAATTTAGTGCTAGGAAAATAGAAAAGGGATACCTTAATAATCCTAGGAGCAGGCCGTGAGTGCTGAAAATGGGTTGGCACAGCCTACAGAGGACACGGTGGTTGCTGGTGCCTTGGCGAACGTGGTTGAACACCTTGAAGATATTAGTAGACATCTTTGTTCTGGATTGAATGTGGATGCTGCTAGAATATGGTAGTGGCACTCGTTGACTTCGTTCTGCTCTTGGCAACTGAGAATTTTAGGAAGTTCAGCAGCCTTCCTAGGTAATCCTCCTTTTTTGGGCTGATTTCTAGAATGGTCAGCCTTTTACAGGTTTTATTTTAAAAAAAAGCGTAATTGCAAAGATCTGTTCCCGTCAGTAAAACCAGTTTGAACTGTTTTGCAGGAATTTAAACTATTTCTTGTTAATCCACACACATAACTAATAAGGGAACGCAGGGTTTTTTTAATATACTATTTATATCAGCATATGTCCTAAAGAAGTTTTTGATATTTTTGTATTTATAGTAAATCATAGCAGCGTGTAGCGTGCAGAAAGAAAAATTGGGGCGGGGCTGGGGGGGAGGGGGGAGTAAACTCTATTAATCTTTATAAGAGAAAACATGTCATATGTAATATCCTCGAGTTGCATCACCATCTGGTTGGGGTGTTTTTTCTGCAGCTCTTGGAAACGATCCAGCAGATGCTGGGGCTGCGGGAGCTGGGGGCTAGAACCTGCTCCCTGAAGCACGGTTAGATGTCTTCTGCTGCTGGCTGGGCCACAGCTGCGGTTTTACACAACAAAAAAAACTCATCTATTGCAAATATTTTCTTCAGCTTCAGTGAGACACTCGCATCTGAACTGGCTCATTGCTAAAACCCGTGGCCACGGCGCTTCTGCTAGAAGAAGTGGCTTGGCATTGCTTGGAGGCTTCCCCTTGCAGATGCTCAGCTGGATGGCTCTGCGGGCAGAAGGCTTCCAGGGTGACTGTTTGGTCATCATATAGAGCTGTATTTTCCTGCTTGTACCTCTCCCTCGATGTTTACCGCTCTTGCTGGTTTTATATTCCCTCCTTTTCTGTTATCGTTCCCTTTTATTATCCCAACAGATGTGGAAAATAAGCTTTTGAAGACATCTAGGTCTTTGAGCGCTGTTCAAAACCAGGGTCTTCAAAAGCCCAGCCCATGGTGTTGCTACTCCAACACCTTTGCTGGGGAAATCCCGTCCGGTGATGGAGAACTCGGCTGGCAGATGATAGAGCTGGCCTGAGTTATTACGGCAGGAGTCGGTGGGCTTTTCCTAAAGGAAATCCAATGAAAGAGATGATAAATTTTAGCAGAGGATCAGGTAGCGAGCTTAAATGTTTCAAGTCAGGCCAGCAGCCCACTTCATAGCTTAGCGGCTATGGCTTGAGTAGTTAGGCAAAAAATAACCTCACCACTTTCCAAAGGGACTGATGAACTTTTGAGAGACTTTTTAAGCGATGACCCGTGATGCTGGAGGGCTCACTCTGAGCCAGAAGACCCCCTCCAAACCTGTGCTGCTCCTTCTGGAGGTTAGAAGAAGCCACCTCATTCCCAGCTTAATGGTTTTTGGGAGCTATTCACACACATGAGGGTGTGCCAGCGCTGTTCTCCAAGCCCTAACAGGTCTTCTCCCTCCATTCCCATCACCGTAGCCTTTCCCAGCATCGATGGCCAAGCAGGCAAGCTGTGCTTGACCACTTCTTGACCTTCCCAGGAGCCCTTCTGTGAAATTGTTCTCATTACAATTAACCTTTCTGGCTGTAGATGGTCAGGATTGACTGCATTACTCCCAGGATTTTCACCACCCCACTGCTGAGTGGCATCTATTGCCCCGTTCCTGCTGGAGGTATTTCCATGGATCTGTTTTAGGTTTGTATTTCTGCCTTTCCTGGCTGTGAAACGGCCGCTCAGTGCATGCAGAAGTTGTCCTCCCCAGCTCCATCTCAGGAGCTCCACCATCCAGCAGAACGGTTTATTATTCCCTCTCTCTATATATAATTTATAGGACTATGCATTTTGTATGACTGAATCTCATTCCATGCTTATTACTGTATCCTTCAAAGCCATCCAGCCTGTCCTCTCTGATATCCTGGTCCTCTTCTGTATTAACAGTTCTTGTCAACTTTCCTTCCTCTGCAAAGCAAAGCTAAAATGAGGAGTTGAATAGAGCTGACAGCTCCGTCAAGGGCAGATTAGAGCATAAGCATAAATTTAATTTCAGATGAAAGACAGGAAATGTAGAAGGAGATGGACTTCCCTAGGTCTGGGGTCTGGTTTGACCTCAAACACGAGCAGACAGCATGTGGAAAAGAGGTGGGAGATAGGTGGGATTAGTAGGAAAGAAGTACAGAAGCCCAGCGCGAGCACATACGGAGAAAAATAGCTGTGCTTGGGTAGCTGTCGTGTTTAATACCGACAGCCAAGACAGCAAGCTTGATCTCCAGTAAGGTCGTAACAGATACCTCAAGGAATTCACGAGGAACGGAGGTGATGCCAGAAAACTGCAGAAAAGCAAACTCCGGGTTATTTTTGTAAAGAAGGGAAAAGAGGTGCTGGGGAAGAGCTGACCGGTTGGGTTACCCTCACATCCCACCAGGGTCACCACTGGGGTAAATCCTCCAACGCACTGCAGTGAAGCCCTTGAAAGCAGAGATGAGAGCGGTAGCAGACGGTGTTGATTGGTGGAGAATTCTTCCAAGTCAAACCAATTTTCTTCTAAAAGAAGATGGCAGGGTTTGTGGACTCCACAGCAGCAGTAGGCATCCTGTAACTTGTTTCTTTAGAATGCTTTTGACACTGTAGAGGAACATAATGCATATGCCTGTAGTCTGCATCTTGGAGTGAAAAAAGTACCTTCTCATAGACCTTCCTTGGAATCAAGTAGTCTAATGGCCTCCATAAAACAGCACTAAATAAACATGGGTGGTGGGAAGGACTTTGAGAGCAGAAGCCTCTCTGCAGGACGGCTGGAATGGTGAGGTGGGATTAACCTTCTCCTTCTCTTAGAGGAGAAGACTCCAAGAAAGACTTAACACTTGCCTAACTAGTAGGTATTTAACCTGCTCCATCAACTAACAGATAACCGGTGGGTCATAACGCATTTAACCATGGCACCGTCTAACAGGCTTTATTGCTTAAATATTGAGTTGTGGCCTCAGAAAAGCATGGGAGAAAGGTTTGGGGCTTTTTCTCCTCTGCAGACACATGCTGGGCCAGCAGATATCAAGTGAAGCGTTCAAACCTTGTGCCAGGGAATATAGATCTGTTATTTTGATGGAACTCTGCTTCCCAAACTCAGTACGAGACTTTGTTACCGCTTTAGACTAAACTGAGAAATACCCAATGAGTTTACCGTTTTGAGCAAAAATGAGGAAAATTCTGTCTTCTGGTGTGTTGGATGAACCTCACGGCTCCCTGCTACAATTAAATTATCCACCCCCTCCTATTGGGAGACGAACAGATGCAAACCCCAGCGACTCAGAAGCTCCCAAGGCTAATAATATTGTGTTTTTTTTCATGTCAGAAGTATTTTTTGTGTTTGTCGAAAGATTCACTTGCACAGCCGTAACATCTCTCTCTGCCGTGCCTGGAACAGATGCGTGTGTTGTAATATAGACTGTGAACATTGACATCGCATGTGGTTCTCATTCCTCCCATTCATCTTTGAAGCTAATTGGTTCCATCCATTTCAAATGTGTTTGGCTCGCCGCAGCTATTTGTACTTTCACTCTGGTTATAGCGCTAATGGTGTGATATATATAACATGAAATAAACTCTCGTGACTCCGAGGTCTGGGGAGACACATATACAGTACTCGTGTTTTGCTTGCTGGGTTGACTTGGGTTTTTTTTTTAAAAATGATGTCCCCCAGACAATTTTGTTTCTCCTCACTGAAAATGTTATTAACTCGCTGGTGCCTAAGATGAGGGGTGGTGGCGATTGATGGCGAGATCGCGGCTCGTTCCACATCGCAGGAGCACAGAAAATGCAAAAAGAAGAGCCTGTTTTTCGCAAAACGTAAAAGTTTTTGCAGTTCGTCTGCTGGTGATGGACCTTCTGGTTGGCTTCAGTGTTGCTCCCTGGCAAGATACTGGGACTGGCACTGTTAGAAACCTACATCTTGTCCTATCTACGTGTTTTAATACTTTGAATATATGAATTATTTAAAAAAACCCCAGTAAATTATCAGAAATAATGAGATAATACCATAATTTTCCCATGGCCCAACAGCATAATGTAGGCAAAGTGATGTTCCTGTTGCAAAGGTATCAGTGGCGTTACTGGGTATTTCTATGCTCCTCTCATCTTTCCTCTAAGAAGCCATGGGAATGTGGCACTTCTGTACTCATTGCTAATTTGTCTTTCTCTGCCAGTGCTTACTCGAATCAACCTCATTACCTTCCATTTGTTAAAAGTGCATCTGGGTTAACAGTGACTTCAGTCTTCGATATGTGTTTAAACCCAGCTTTTAGAGGGATTTCACTGATGAATGGCGAGGGAATATTTGGGGATTTTTGCAGTTCATTCTCATCCCTGATTAATTTTTGAGGAAGCAATGGAACATGTTTCACACTTCAGCCTCTGCTCAAAAAGTCATGTAGTTTCTCAGCCTCACTGTAAATATTTTCACTTCTTGCTGGGGAGGCTTGTATTCCCATTGTTTAAATATGCCAGTTCATGCTAATTCTTTGCTTTTTGTTTGGTGTTTTGGTTTTTTTCTTAGTATTTTATTATTATTTTTAAATAACTTGGCTTGCAAGTATTTGGGTTACTGCTTTCAGCTGAGAGCTGAGTCACGCAAACTTTGTTCTAACCTGTCTTCATCGGGAAGTAAAATATGTTAGCTTTAAATGTTAAGCTTGGTGATTTCAAGCGAACAGAGGAATTTCACGTACGGCTGCATAGACCACAAACGCATCCGTTGTCCGCTTGAAAAATAACCCGCTGTGTAGGGATTGTATTTTTAAATGGTTTGCGTTGAGTCTCAGGATTTCTGCTCTCTGAAGGTTTGACGTATGGATATACTTTTGGAGTATGTCTATCAGCAGCTTCAGGGGATACGTAGGGCAAAACTCTGAGCGATGCTCAGCAGAGCTGGAACTAAGCTGGTCCCTGAGATAAAAGCTCTGGCTCAAGGTTGAAGAGCATCTTGTCACCTGAGCTTTGCCGTTGGCCACAAGCAGATGGTTGAACTCATCTTTGCAATAACGGGGAGAGCTGCCCACCAAAACTCACTCGTGTTGTACCAGCCATGGGCTGCTAGTTTGGGAGAGGATAGAGCAGATCAGGGTCTCATTACACCTCCACGGAAGTTTTTTGTACAAAACAGAAGGTTCATCATCCTTGGCGTACCGGTTTTGTTGCCCCTTTTGTTCCAGCTCTAGAGAGACACCCTCTGGGTCGGTGGGTGTTGGTAGCAGTGGGGATTTTCTAAGATTAAGCAATCACTGAATTTCATGAGTTCTCTTTTTTTTTTTTTTCTTCACAGGTCCAAGTTCAGTTAAAAACAAGAAAAAGGGTAAGTCTGAGTTTTAATTTAATTTTCCTTTCTGTGCCTGTGTTGCCTGGCTGTGAATTCTCTTTAGCCAACGTGAAGGAGAAACCAACAACAGGTTCCCTCTCCAAGAAGGGCAGGGATTAACGTGGTTGCTCTCCTGCTCCCGCGTGGCCGTGGCAGGTCAGTGTGATCCAGCGGTGGTGGGGGAGCTCCTGAAAGCATCCTTAAAAGATAAAGGAAGTTAATTACATTGTGTAGAAGCCATTCTGAAGATGCTGTAATTAAATAGTTGAGTGGGGTTGAGTCACATACCAGCTATCGGGAGCCACTTGCTGTTTGCCAGGCCGTCTCTGCCAAAACAGCTTTACTGCCCTGTCCTGCCATGCATCTTCCTGAAGGTTGGGGTCTCCTTCAGACCCACAAAAGTCATCGTAGATCGGCTCGGGATCTCACTTCTGGTTGTGTATTAACCTCAGAAGTATTATTTTATGTGTCCGTTCTGAGCGCTGGTCAGCCCGCTGGGTATTTTGCTTATGTTTTTCAAGCTGTTTGCAACGGGTAATTTTTTTAAATGCATATTGACGAGTTGTTTCGACTTGGGTTATGGGGGAGGTAGCCCTGTGTTTCCACGGGGTATCTGATGCCCTCCGTGTTTGTGTAGGGCAGCTGGGGAACGCTTACAGACATACACTTACTTGCTCCCAGGAACTTGGGCAAGTCAAAGGATCTGAGCTGCTTTCATAGAATCATAGGATCGTAGAGTTGTCTGGGTTGGAAGGGACCTTTGAGATCATCTAGTCCAACCTTCAACCTAACTCTGATAAAAAACCATCACTAAACCATGTCACTAAGCTCTATGTCAACCCGTCTTTTAAATACCTCCAGGGATGGTGCCTCAACCACCTCCCTGGGCAGCCCAGTCCAAGGCTTGAGAACCCTTTCAGTGTAAACATTTTTCCTGATATCCAACCTGAACCTCCCCTGGCACAACTTGAGGCTGTTTCCTCTTGTCCTATTCCCTGAGACAAACTTCATAAATGCTTTGTAAACTTCTCCTCAAAAATACGCCGCAGTCTTGATTTCAGGGAAAGACGGTCAGATTACCCAATTTTGCTCCTTGTTAACCATCAAAACACTTCTGTGCACGTTTTCAAAGCTGCTGTGCACCCTCACAATGAGTTGTAGGTTACAAGAAACTGAAATTTGTGCCACTCAGGGCTGTGCTGCTGCTGAAGCCTGGGGGGCTCCGTCTGTCGAGGGGCTCAGGCAGGCATCGGCACGTGCTCTCTCTGCTTCCTGACCCTTGCACCTAATGTATATTTAATTAATTAACAGAAGAGTTAGCTGTTCCTGGGCTCCAACCCACCACCAGGACCTGCGGCAGCGAGAGCGACCGGGCTTTGTGTGTCTGTGCCCCTTTAATACCACCTCAAATCGCTTTTAATCCTCGGGTACGACCTCAAAATTTACAGCCGAGAGGTTGAGACAGGCCACAGTTAGAAACTTCGTTTGAGAGTAATCTCAAAAGCAGCATAAAATTTTATGTGCGAGGAGTTTGTCCTAACAAAACTCTGAAACCCTAAACCCGTGTTAAATCAGCCGAACTAATAACAAATGATGACTGTGGTATTCATAGCAACCCTGGAGTAGCAGGGGAATCTCGTGGAGCTGTATTATATACAGCTGTAGCACTGTATAAAATAGTTTAATTTTATGGTATTGTCACATTTAATTTTTTTTATTTTTTTTTTTTTTTTTAGAGTTAGAGCTTATTGTTTGGGGAACGATGATTAAGGAAAACTTACTTGGTTCTGCCTGCTCTGAGTTTTGGAGCCTGGTGCGTGGGGGTAAAGACAGAGACTTGGCAGGCTGGGACTCGGGTGCTGGAGACCCCCCCCCGGAGAGCTGCTCGTGCTGGGGTCCCCTCAGTTAGAAGATGAATCAAGAGCTTTATGCTTACTGAATATCTATTTATTATTTTTTTTTTCCCTTGTGGCCTTAATAAGAGGGGTTCCATTAACGCAGCAAAGTAGTTGAAAGTAGTTGAAGGAGCGGGAACGCACAGAAAATAAGTGTCCCTGTGCGGCATCGGAATTATGTGCAATTGTTTTACTGCTAAACTAGCAGCTCGTTTAGTAGCAGACCAGATTTCTGAGGCAGATTAGTTAAACCAGCTGTAATGTGTATCCCTCCTGGGAAGGGAAACAAGGAGTGACAGCAGCAGGATTCCCGACTTACTGCGTATAATCCTTTTTTTGGATGGCCTAGATCGAAAGGGGATGTGCATGAGAAGAATGTGGTGCTTCAGGGGGAATGGGTAAGGGGTTTGCTGCAAGGTGACCATTTCCAAAGGATGTCATTATCCCGAGGAGGAGAATTGCTGGATCGGAGGAAGGCTGGCTTGTGGCCAGCTGGGATTGGAAGGCACGGCGACTAATCAGGGCAGAAATACTGCTGCAAATTATTTCTCCCCTTAATACCAGTGTTACTGTGATCACCCATCCTCACTTTAACTTAGTTTTCTGCGCGTTGAAACTAAACCACACTGTTGTCCTACGCTGATTCCCACATGACCTTGGTCGTGGCTAGTGGCCATCCAGAGTTTTCCACTTCTGTACTAGCTAAAATAGATGGGTTTTTCCTCATAGTTTTGTTCCATGACAGAGAGGGATATTTAGTAGAGAAACAAGTGCATAAATGTACTCAGAAACAATTCCAATAACCATTAGTTCATGTCTAACTGCTCCTGTCATCTAAAAAAGTGTTTAATTCTGTCCGACAGTGGACTTTGTTTCAGCAATTGAAGCAATTTTGCTAACTTAATAAAGCTCCCTGGCATAAAAGCTGTTGCAAAGTTGCATTTTAAAAACTGCATCAAAAGAACATCATTTCTATCAGGAACCTGGAAAAACAGGAGAGACCTTATTTCAGTCCAATTTATACCTGATAAGAGTCTTTGCTTACGTAGTTGTGCTGTTTCTTTTCCTGGGATGATGTGATGAGATGTGTTTGAGGATCTTCAGTCCTTTCATCCTCCTGATTGGGTTTGTCCTTCCCTTACCCCTCTGTCCAAAGCCCAAAATGCACGTTGAATTATTTCGAGGCGCTGTAGCATCCCAGTCCTTCGTGCAGGTAGAAGAGCATCCTCCTCCTGCCACTTGGCGGGGATGGCTCCTGCATCGCCCCGGGCGCTCGGCGGCTGGTGGCGAGGAGCTGAAGTTCAGCTCTGAACTGCCCTCTGGAGGCACCTTTCTCCCTCAGACAGGAGATCCAGCCATGGGGATTATATCCTAACGCATACGTATACGGCAGGTGGAAAAGATGGCAACTTACTTTCCATTTAAAACAAACAAACAAACAAAACCCAGAAAACTGAGAAACTGAAGAGAGATTCATCTCAACTTTTAATACTTTCCCTGCCTGGCCCTGCAGGGGAGCCATCCTCACGTCCTAACCTTGCCTCAGGGGTGCCACCACCTCCTGGGCACGATGCCTTTTGAGGGCTACGGGACATCCCAGCCCCACACCGAGAGCAGGGTGGCCAGGGGAGGGCTGTGGCCAGAGCTCTGGGACAAAGACCGTCCAAGCCTCCATCTCTTGGGAGGCCTCGGAGAGTCCACGTGCCTCATTTAAATGTAATTATATACACTGGGAGGAGCCTTCAAGGCGGTGACCACCTTCTGCTGTGCCAGCAGCGTTGTGCCCATGGTGTGGAGCCATGGGACCTCCACTCCATCCCACCCTTGGATGCTCCTCCTTGTCTCTGCCTTCCAGTCTTCAATGAGCCATCCCCAGAATTCTTCTTTCCTCGTTCCCAGGGCTTTACGGAGGCTAAAATACCATCCCGTGGCTCAATGTGTGGAGAAGTTAATGTTTGACCTTCTGTTTTTCAGGTAAGAAGGCTGGTCCTCCAGGGCCCAATGGTCCCCAAGGGCCACCAGGTCCTCCTGGGCCCCAGGGTCCCCCTGGCATTCCCGGCATCCCAGGGATTCCTGGCACAACCGTCATGGGACCACCCGGCCCCCCTGGCCCACCGGGCCCTCAGGGACCACCTGGACTGCAGGGCCCCTCAGGTAACCAGTTTGTCCCCTTCTCTGCTCAGCGCCCCTGCATGCCCTGGGGGACACAGGAGATGCCACAGCGGCAGCACTGCTGCTGTACAAATAAACAAATAAGCTCCGGGTTTCCATCAGAGGACAGCGTAGGGTCTGAAGGCAATGGTGGAGCATTCTTGAGTAGGACTCTTTGGGTGCTCCTGGGCTGGTCCTCACACCCGTGGCGGGGACGAGAGGAGCAGCAGAAGTTGTGCAGCGCGGTGGGAGCCCACAGAGGTGGTTTAAGGGTGCGATGCCCCCAGCGAGGTGGTACCTGTCAGAGGAGGATGCAGAGAAGGAGCACCAAAGACCTGCAGAGCCTCAGTTGCTTTTAAGCATCCTACTGAAGTTCTGCCGGTGACCGATTCCTGTGCGTGCAAACTGGCAGCCAAGTGGCTTTTCCCAGTGGTGACTTGGACTTTGTGTTAGTTCCTCTTAAAGTGACTCAAAGCCCAGTTTTGCAGCTGGACTGGGAAGGCTGAGGCCAGCCCAGGAACCCCCCCAGGTTTTTTGGGGGGAACCCCCCCCCATGTTTTTCTCCTGCAGTTCTTGGTTTCATTTTTCTTTGTTTCTTTTGTGTCTGCACTATATTGTTTCTCTCTCTCTCACGGAGTCATGTGCCAATAATTTTGTTAAAATCCCTGGATTTAAGAACTCTTTAAAATGCAGATTAGTGGAAGTTCACACCAGCGTTTCGGTTGTTTTATAGAGATATATATGAACAACCTAGTCTTAAAAATGTCTCTTCAGAGAAATGGGGGCTATTACCCTATAGCTCGCTGGCATGGCTCTCAAAGGAAAAACTCAGTTGACTTCTCAGTTTATATCTCAGAAATTGCCAAAGCCGAGGCCAGGAGCAGCATGAGGTCCTTAGCACTCCAGCGTGCTGCCCACAAGCATCTCTTCTTTAATAGAGATTTGGCTCTCGGAGAAAAGAGATTTCAGCACGTAGCTTGAATGCAATGAATGACCTGAGTTACTGCAGAGTGAAACTTGTAATCTTTGCAGCCAAGAGGCTTTATTGCCACTACCGATCAGGAAAGGGCTTGTGCAATTTTTCCTTCTAGTGGGAACTGGTTGAATAACGTTGGGGCATTTTACTGATGTCAGATAGAAATGCAGGAATAAAATAGGAAAAAATAGGAATACTTTTTCTTGTGTATGTACTTTTTAAGCTGCACCCCATACCGTTGTTACTGCCCTCCTTCTGTTTAAAAAATGGGGTTTTAATGGTTATTATGGGGTAAGAGAAGTTTTATTTATAGGAGTGTTTACTGCAGCTCTTTCAAGCTTCCTCTTCAACGATGTGAAATTGCATTTTGCAGGTGCCACAGACAAGGCCGGCTCCAGAGACATCCAGGTTGGTTGATGTTTTTTCAAGGGGAAAAAAAAACAAAAACAGCTTTGGCTTGAGTTTTGTAAACATTACTGGCTATGTTTGCTAATGTTGTGTTCGATGGTGTAGCTCTGAAAAAAACCCACCCTTTCTTGCCTGTGCTAAATCATAGCTGTAAGGAGTGACTGCCTGAGCTGACCCTTTTTATTGCTTAAAAGAAAGCTGTGTTAATCTGGCTGGGGCTTCTCACCTCTTCTCCAGTACTTTAAACATGTTGTTGTCAGCTGCTCTGGTCTTCTTTTTTTTGTTTATGAAAAGCATTAATGACTTCAGGGTACTGTCATGCCTCTGTGCTGGTTACCAGTGCTGTGGAGGTGCATCGAGTTACTGTAAAACGATGCAGTGTTTCCCATTAATTTTAAATCTCTGTAATCTCATTTGCAGCCAGCTGTGGTCCACCTTCAAGGCCAAGGCTCAGCAATCCAAGTGAAGAATGGTAAGGATCTCATGATATTGGTAGTTACTGAAATGAGCCCATCCCGCACCCGTAGCCTCGTGTCTGGGTCTCAGCCCATCCTATAACTCGGGTCCCTGATTATCCCCACTGTTGGTTTCCCCCCACGACAGTCTCATTTGTCTTGCCCAGGCCCCCTTAGAGGAGTCTTCTGTTGAGTCTCCATCCCCATTTCCCATGCACTCCCATTTATCCAGTAATTCTGGATAAGTACCCATCCCAGCAATTCTGTCCCCCTGAATCTCCCTTCTTGACCTCCACGTAGATGATGTGCCTCCTCCCATCTGCTGCTGTATCATCAGTTTTCCTCAGCCCCTCGATGGCCAGCCTTCTTCCCCTCTCTATTTTATTTTAAGCCCTCAGTGTATCCTTTTCCTGTCTCAGCCCCATCAGCCTGTGGGGTTTTTTTTTTCTCCAGTTTTCCCAGTAATTCGTGGCAGGGGAAGGCACAGCTGTGCTGTGAGGACACAGAGGTGCACAGCCACTGGCTCCTCCTGCGTTACGCTGTGCAACCCCGCACACACGCAGCCCCCCTTCTCCCCCAGTCCCTTGTGCATCTCTACCCCCACCCCACAACCTTTAAGCTCGAGTCCTGGCGAGCCATTTCACGTCCACAGGCAGCTCTTTGCTCTCCTCCTTCCTCCAGAGCTCCCTCTCCAATTTCTGCTGGAGTTCCTGCTCTTCTTGCCAACAGCTGGGTCTCATTCATTAGCTGCTGCCTCCCTGCTCACGATGTCTGGCTGTGCTGGAGAAGAGCTGGCTGTCTCTTGTCCCCTGCCCCAAGTCACCACGTGCAGCTCCCCAGGGAGCAGCCCTGGGGCACCTACCCCCATCCCAGACCTGGAGGGCTGCAGCTCCTGAGGGTTGGAGGCTGCAGGGGACCCCCTGTCCACCCACTTCTGCCCCACGTATGGGATGATGAGGGCTGGCCACCGCCTCTGTTGAAAGGCAATTTCTCTCTTTCAGCAGACGTGAGCTGTGGGGAGCTGAAATTTCTCATGGTTAGGGAAGTATGCTTACAGCGGGGCGGGGGGAAAGCTCCCCGAAAAAAAAAAAAAAAAGAAAGAAAAAAAAAAAAGGAAACTGGCCGTTCCTGAGAACAATACGAGGGAAAAGATGCTGGTTTGCTTATGTTCAAAAAGTAATTATCCCTTTATTAATGGGAAGGCTGTATGTTTACAGAGCATACGCTACTCTCTAAGAGCGGGAATTGCCCTGTGAGTGTCCTTCCCTGCTGCTCGGGAACAATCTGCTGCTGCGAGGCATTAATGCTGTCCAGCTGACAGCCAGCACAAAACACAGCCCTGGCCGGTTTGCAACTGGGGGCAGGGAGCCGAGGAGCAGATGAAGACTGGGAGGTGGGGGGAAAAAAAAAAGTTGTATTTGATAAAACAAGGCACCTACAGAACGGCTCTGTTCTGGGCTCGCAGGGAGGTGGGTCCTCTGGACCTGCTCGTTGGTCCATCCGGAGAACAGAGGTCTACTCACATCAGTTATTCCACTGGCTCCAGTGCCAAGGGACTGGGTGATGGTTCTATAAACCCCCGACCGTGCTGAGGACCCCAGTTAGGGGTTAATGTGGTGTGACGTGATGCAATTTCATACTTTGTTGTAATTTTGGCTTTTAAAAACCTAGGAAATGGCAACGACAAAGCATTTGTTAAACTAATGCTATAGTTACAAAGTCAAGAATGCTGCAGTTAAGGAATTACCAGAATTAAAATCAATTAAGTAAGGCCAAGTTGACCTCCATGCACAGATGTGTCCTGAGAGATGCTGTAGTCCCATAGTTGCACACGAATTTTTCGATAGTCCTCTGGTTTCTGTTGCTACAAGGAGTAGTTTTCTTCTAGGGATGATCATAGAATTGTCTGGGTTGGAAGGGACCTTTAAGATCATCTAGTCCAACCTTCAACCTAACTCTGATAAAAACCATCACTAAGCCATGTCACTAAGCACTATGTCAACCCGTCTTTTAAATACTTCCAGGAATGGTGCCTCCACCACTTCCCTGGGCAGCCCGTTCCAAGGCTTAATAACCCTTTCAGTGTAAAAAGGCTTAAAGTGAGGGTGAAGGCTGTATCATGACAGCGCTGCTGGGAACATCTCCCTGCCCAGCAGCACTGAGAGGGGGCAGACAGATTGGCCACGACAGCTTGAAATCACCATCCTTATGGGCCTTGCTGTGGTCCTCAAGGATGTAGCTGTTGATGTAGCCCTCATCACTCCAGCTGCTGAAGCTCCACTTTATTTGGTGCGGACACTGGGCGGAGAGGTTTGGGGAGGGGAATGAATGAGATGGAAAGCAGAGGAAGGGCTTTAATGGTCTCAAGGCCGGGTGGTGTCAGTTGAGGATCTTTCTCAGAGAATTGGATCCTGGTCCTACTTCTGCTGCAGAGTTTTTTCTGGGATACCAGGGAAATCGCCAGTAACAAAGCTTTTCCAAGGGCCATGAACAGATGCTCTTCACGAGGCGCCTGGGGTCTGAGTTGTAGAAATGCTTTTAGAAGCACAGCTGCGATAAGTCATTTGTGATCTGTGGCTGAACGTACAAAAATAGTGTGAAATATCAGCCCTTGGCCCCTCAGGTGAATTAAGAAAACTTAGCAAATGCCTTACAGTACTGCATTGATTTACATTGCTGGAGTGTGTTTGCTCTGGAGTGGGGACGATACTGGGAACATGTTTTCGGGCCTGTAAACCACTCAAATGCGGTAATAAGTTCAGTTTAGTCTCAGGAGGAGGCAAGATAGTCTGCACCCAGCACTGGGAAGGAACGTAGGGTAGTACAAAGGCCCATACGCCTATTTTCAAGGAGAGGTACTCTAAATAAGGACAAGTAGAGATGTAAATCAGTTGTGCTGGGCACTGAACACAGTGAGTGTCCACCAGCAAGTGATGGCTTAACTGGAGCTATAGGGAGAGGAGTCCAAACGAACGCACCGTAGCCTTTAATTCTGGGATTTTCTTACCGAGTGGCTTGACTTTTCCCCTTGAGCCTGTGCCAGCCGTTGTGTCTGAACCCTTGCAATGTCACTGTATTTGTGTGCTCCTGCGCTTTTCATTCTGACGGGTACTGAGTGACTGCCGTTTTCTCATACTGAGATCTTTCAGGTGGAGTCCTCAATGACTGGTCTCGCATCACTATGAACCCCAAGGTGTTTAAGCTGCATGCCCGCAGTGGGGAGCTGGAGGTACTGGTGGACGGCACATACTTCATCTATAGTCAGGTAGAAGTGAGTACGGTCCTAGGCCTAACTCCTATTCTTGTGTTCCAATGGAAGCCTTGCATGAACCACGAGAGGGCTCCAGACAACTAGCAAATGCCAAGAACTTGTATGTACTTTTAACCGCTTCGTGCTCTAGGAGATGTGTGTCGGAGGAAGACGTTAGAGTTTCGAAGTGCAAGGTCACACGTTTCGCCGTGACACCAGCTGCAAGAGATTAGTTACCGAAACACATGCACAGACACCCAGCCAGATCCCACATCCCACCAAGGCCTTGTTTTTGTGGGTTGTTTTTTTTTTTTGTTTTTAAGCCTCCATATTGTCCCGGCAGTCACTCACCAGCCCATCTAAACCTCCTTGCAGAGCAAGGGGCCCGGCGGGACGCTGGGCTCTGTGCTTTAAAAGAGATGTAAGACCAAAACCCTGACAGCTCGTGATCATTTTGAAGCCATGTCACTCTTTGTAAGCGTAAGACTTTCGGCCCCGGGTGGCTTGGCCAAACTCCAGCCCAGGTAACTCCATTTTTCCTCCACCTTCTCCATGGATGTGCAGTAGGATGGCTCAGCTGCTGCTTTAGTTGGTACCGACGATGGATGAACAGACCCGCTTCTGTAAAAAGGGCTAAAAAGTAATAAATTATTGTATTATTATTTGGTATACAGCTAATTAAGACATCGTTTCCTCTCCCCATTCAAATAAAACGCAGGAGACGGGCTGTCATTTAACGCACCGCTCCCAGTGTCTTGCAAATCTCTGAGCAGAACTGCTGAGCTGTGTGGGGTGGGAGCGACGAAGCTCTCCCCTTCCAGAGCATGCAGGGTGTCCCCCCACCTGCAGACCGAAAACCTGTCTGGGTTCTGGGACAGATTTTAGCAAGACAAGAGGGTTTCTGCATGACAGCCACAATTAAGCAACTCCCGCCTTGCCCCGAGCTTCTCATATCACCTCCTGCTCAGGATTTGCCTCTCATCACTTGGCAGCCCTCCTGGGACTGTACCGAGTGGACGCCAAGTGAGGTGCCCTTCCATGGAACTGGTTACCTGTCTGGTTTGGATGGGGACAGGAAAAATAACTCCGTGTGGGCCAAAGTATAATCGTTTCCCGAGCGCTTAGTGCTAATTGCTGGCCACGACGTTGTGCCTCTGAAGCCTTTGTCATTTCTAGTCCGTGAAGGAGAAGGAGGTCTCAGTCTTGTGTAGCTTCCATGATGGCAGGGTGTAGACTGAGAAGAACTAGCAGATGCGTCCAAAACGTCTGGTTTTCTTCTACCAGGAAGAAGCAGCTCCCTAGGACTGGCTTCTCTTTGGACAGGTCTTTCTCATGCATCTCCCAGTTCTTCAGAACCAGTGTGTGGGAGATGGTTAAGTAATGGGTAACAGAGTCAGGGGGAGTTAAGCACTAGGTCTAAGAATTAAACCAGTACAAACACCCTAAGGTCATTTGGTTCCGAGCTGTGGAGGTTGGGAGAGTGTCTTCCCTGTAATAGCTGATGCCTTTGAGAGCACCTCAAGTCCAATTACAAAGGTGGCAACTCCCAGTACATCTTAGGGCATTTTTGATGGCAGCACTAAAGGAGGCTCATGGGACCCAGAAAGCAGGACTGGCCAGGTAAGTGAAAGAGGAATTCAGTTAAAATATTTCTGTTTATTTGTTGGATGAAAAGCTGTTTGTAGCAGACAGGAGGGTTGTGTATACATTTTTGTAACTAGGCCTGTGCAGGTTTGTAATTTTCCCTGTAATAAGCAGGGTCTAAAGTGAGGATTCGTAGCTCAGCCTTAGATACATGAAATCACGGATGCTTGCATGCTTGTGTTAGCATGAAGTGGTGTACGGAGTTTCCTCCTGTTTGGTTGGCCTGGGGTTCTTTCTGCCTCAAACAAGTCAACCTCCCATGAGTACAGGTGTCCTGGGGCCAAGGAAGGGATCGTTAGTGGAGGGAGCACATATGTACACACTGAAAGGAATGTGGACTTGTGCACAAATACACGTCCCTAACACCTTTCTTCTTCCTGCTTCACATCAGGTATACTACATAAACTTCACAGATTTTGCCAGCTATGAGGTGGTGGTGGACGAAAAGCCCTTTCTGCAATGCACTCGGAGTATTGAGACCGGCAAGACCAACTTCAATACCTGCTATACAGCTGGGGTCTGCCTCCTCAAAGCCAGGCAGAAGATTGCTGTGAAAATGGTCCATGCTGACATCTCCATCAACATGAGCAAGCACACAACTTTCTTTGGGGCCATACGCCTAGGAGATGCGCCAGCATCCTAGATGAACTTGGCACGTCCAAGGATACTCACAGAACTGCACAGTGCTGCTGTTCATAAGCGTATCAGTATTTCAGGGGGTTCTGTAATCCGGCCATAAAGAAAACTGATCCAGAGCTATTTATTCCTATATGTGAATGCAGGAAGCACAATTGTCTTCTGTGACTTGCATGGAGACTTGGATCAAAAAAAAAAAAAAAAAAGCTAGTTGAAAAAGCGTTGTGAGGAAGAAAGGCTGTTGTGTCTGCCTTGTCTCAGTATTTCAAGTATTACTGCACTGATATTCTGCTCTGTGATCTTCACACGAGGCTTGTTGAGAGTGGTGTGGGTCTCTGCTTTTATGTTGCACTAGCAAGAGCATCCCAGGCGGTAGCAGGAGAAGAAAAGACTCACGTCCCAATTGTCCGATCCAGGCACTCCTGCTTCTGCACGCTGGCGAGAGCAAGAAAGGGGGTTTCTGGTTTTCTGCCTTCCCAGTTCGAACTGGGACGGCCGCGGGGTGCGAGGAGAGGTGAATAAGACAGGGTCAGTGGTGTTTACATTCATCCTCAGGAGTGCGAGCGAAGAAGGCGAAGCGCCTCTCCCCGGAGCTTGGAAGCAGGCTGCAAAAGCAGTAAGTGCGTGAGGAAGGTGAATACTTTAGAGAGCAGGCTTTAGCAGATAAGAAACTGCCTCCACATTCCAGAAATCACAAAGTCCCAAAGAAAATGCCGATTCCCGGTTCCAGAGCCTCTGCTACTTTCAGCTCCTGCCATTACCCCAGAGGTATACCTTGCCCTAACGGGGGCTGCCTTAAAGTACTGCTGCTGTTACAGCAATTTGTGTTTTGTTGGGGGTTTTGTTTTGGTTTTGTTTTGGTTTTTTTTTTTTTGTCTTTTTAATTAATATTTTGCGAACCAGAACACATTTCTACAGGCTTCTCTGAGCCGCGTAGAGCAGACACAAGTACTTGTGAAAACACTCTGAAGAAGTTTGTCATGTTTAAGAATAAAATTATTCAAACAGGAATATTTTTTTTTCTGTTTTAATAGCAACTGTCCTCCTTTTAGATGTGGTTCTGATCCTTCCTCCCCCCACCCCTTTCCTTTTCGCACCCTTCTACCTAAAATGCTCTAATGAGTGGTGATAGAGTCTCGAGAAAAAAAAAAAAAAAAAAGAAAATAATCTGTATTTAAAAAGTCTGGTCCAGCATGAAGTCACCACTTTTTCTTTTCTCTGAGCCCTGCTGAGTCTAGTCATAACTCGATTTCTGGTGACTAATAGAAGAGCTGGGACGCTATTGTTTCTTTTGGCTTCTTGAGCAACTCTCTCCCGTTACCTCCCCTCAACTGGGGAGACCTAAAGCTATAAGATGTGCTCGAGCTGAGGAAGAGGCCGAAGCGCTAATTGCTCTTTTGTGTCATGCCTTGGCTTGCGCTTGGTTGTGTTGGTTTGTTGGTTTTTTGGGTTTTTTTTGTAGCTGGATTTCTTTTCAGAGCATGTTTTTTTTTTCTGTCAGAACTGAAGAGGGTAGTGAAGTTTCAGCCTGTGTAGCATGTGGGGCGAGTCTTAAACCCGTGTCTTGGTGATGACCTCCACCTCCAAGCAGAGGTGGCTCAGGGTGGTCACCTGCAGGGACGTGGGAGCAGACGTGTCCCAGCACCGGGCTGGAGCGACTGATCTGACCGCAGAAGGGTCCACCCTGGCTGAAGCATTCTTGGCTCCGTGGCTTTTCCCCATCCGTAGCGAGTGATCTCACTTGCCAAGTATTGCAGTTATTGGGAGATAAATATTTCTTGGGGGCACCCAGCTTTGGCTACAGCCTCGCTATTCACAGGAGGCGTGCAGTTTGTAAAATAACTGCATGAAAAATTGCCTGCTATTTCTTTTTCAATATGTTCTCCTCCTTTCTAGCCTTAACATGTTGGACTAGCAAGAGCCTTAGGCGCACTTAACTAGTCTTTGTGGTTTATTTCCTTTAAAATGGATTAAGGAGGACATGTTCCTCTGACAAGAATGAATCAGGACAACTGTGTGTAGTGAGAACATTAAGCAAATCATTAACAGAATTGCTTTAGAACACAGCCTGACCAGCAAGACTTAGGGGCAAGCATAAATAATGCAATGACTTGGGAGACCGCGATGGATGAAGTTTGCATTCCTTGTCCCCCACTGGCAGGATCTGGGATTTGCTCCTGACGGTGGCTGCAGGCAGGAGGAGGCAGAGGGAGAATCCTTTCTCTCTGTAAAAGCCCCAAAGCACCACAAATCGCTGTCAGGTTCCCTCCCTGGCATGTGCCTGGGAGGAGAGCAGAAGGGAGAGGTTTCTGCCTCCTTCATCACGAGCAGCAGAAGGTGCTAACGGGCTTCTTCTGATGCTGGCGTTACACCAGAGTGTGAGCTCGGTGTGGCTGAGTTGGAGACGTGGAGTTGGATTTGGACGTGGAGTCGGAGAGCAGAGAATACCTGACTGCAGGTGGCCTTGGTACTGAGAGCTGTGTTCATTCCTGGGATGAGTTGGTGGATCACCAGTCCTGTAGCAGCCCAGGAGAGTCTTTATACTTGAAACCCTTTGGCCTCTCTAGCAACAAGTTCTCGTTAATGAAGTATTACAGTGCAGGTTACCTAGGCTGTAGTATAGCTTCTTCTGCATGATGCTTTCCCAAATGGTGTCCCACCAGCTTTGGTGCCTCCTCCCTTTAAGTGGAGCCAAAAAGGCCTGGAAGCAGCTCAGAGGAGCGTGAGGAGGACACCTATGGGAGGTTTTAACAAACTCCAGCAGGAACAATGCCTTGCTCCAGTCTTTCCCTCTGATGCCTTTGAATTTTGATGTATCTCAGTTCCTAGTCTGGTTGAGAAGGAAGCACTTCAGTTATAGACAAACCTCTGTGAATCCAGGGCGGTGGACACAAACCCAGTCACCGCTGGCTTCCCGTGTGCCAGCCTTCCTCTCCCGTGGTCCTTGCTGCCTCTGCTCTGACCTACGTGCCTTGGCTCTGCTGCTCGAATTTTGGCTGGACTCCAGCTGCAGAAGTGTAGCAAGCAGCTAACTGGTAAATAATACATCACCCAAACCCTTTCTCCTTCCCAAGCACCTCCTTATGGAGACAATTTATAGGGAAGCCAGCTCAGCTGTTGTGTTTAGGGTCCCTTTGGAGGGAAGGGTTCCCATCAGTAAAGGCTTTAGGTTGTGGTTCCCTTCCCAAAACTACCTGCCCTTTGCTTCCCTCCAGTGCCTTTCTCCCCCAGGTAAGCGGTTGGGGGTCTCTCTGCCACCCCCTGTCCCCATCAGGGGACTTGGCATCGTCAGAGCAACTTCGGGTGCTTAGAGAAGGGCACCTGAGCTGCGTTGGGAGGGAGACGAGCCAAGTGCGTTGTCTCATCCATGTTTCTTCCCCTCTTCCCAGTAAGAGGTGGAGCGTGGGGAGTCCTTCCCACCAGCTCCCATCCTGGCACAGGCTTTGGGGGGAAAGGGGAAGGGACAACTGCAGCTCCGCTTCATGGCTGCGCCCATAAAAGCCTGAACACCCCCCCACACACACACACACGTTCCCCCCGTGTTCCTCTCTCCCAGGCTGGGAGAAACCCTCTCAAACTCCCCAACAAAAGCATCGCGGGAGAGGAGTTGTGGGAAGAGACACAACTCCCCCCCCGTTACCTGTTAGAGCTGCACGGTGATATACTGATGCTGGTTTGTGCTTCGACATCTTTACTCAAGACACTATCTGTATATAAAATATACATAATGTATATAAATTAGGATGTAAGTTTATGTAAATTGTCAATATTTTTCTTTGCAAATAAAGCTTTTTTTTTTTTTTTTTCCTGATCTCGGTGTTCCGGGTGGGACATCCTTCCCCAGCCAAACCGGGAGTTTCTGTGGAAAGTATGTTGACTGCGTTTGTGTGATGGGACCCAGCTGAAAGGCAAAGCATCTCTCCATCCTTGGGGGAGTATTTGATACACAGCTGCTGTGGCCACCGCTGCTGAGGCACTGGTCCCCTCACTGGGCTCAGAGCTGCTCAGCTTTTGTGTTCCACCTCCCCACTGCTCTATGCAGTCAGGAGAGAGCACAGAAAACAGCGTATTTATTGGGAAGGAAACACAGATTTGATGCACTAGTCTGGAGAAGAGAAGGCTGAGGGGGGATGTGATCAACACCTATAAATACTTAAAGGGTGGGTGTCAGGAGGTTGGGGCCAGTCTTTTTTCAGTGGTGCCCAATGACAGGACAAGAGGAAATGGGCACAAACTTGAACATAAGAAGTTCCATCTAAACATGAGGAGGAACTTCTTCACTTTGAGGGTGGCAGAGCCCTGGAGGAGGCTGCCCAGAGAGGTGGTGGAGTCTCCTTCTATGGAGATATTCCAAACCCGCCTGGACACGTTCCTGTGGGACCTGCTCTGGGTGGACCTGCTCTGGCAGGGGGTTGGACTAGATGATCTCGAGAGGTCCCTTCCAACCCCATAGCATTCTGTGATACTTAGATAACCATGTACCGTTCTGCCTCCTTAACGCCCAGGCTGGGAGCGAGCGGCTATCACCCTGCTGTGACACTGGCCAAGTGACTTCACCCCCTCTTCTACCGAGCCTCTGTCCTGTTGCTTGTTCCTCCCATCCTTTGGAGACCTCTGGCGGGAAAGCCTCGGGAGGGAACAGGGGCATCTCTCTTTAACAGACCCCTCTCGGAGACCTGGGAGGGGCGAGAAGCACGGGATGCCCTGCGATTTGCAGGAGCCAACCTCTTCCCGTTCCTGTCGGGTGGTTGGCTTTGCCTTCGGCACAGTCGGTGAAAGCCTCCCGGTGTTCAGAGAGCCCCTTGCCCGGCTCTCGCTCCTCCGCCGGGCGCTCCAGCGAAGGGAGTTCACAGCCTCGGGATGCAAATGCCCAGGGATTCTCCGCAGAAGTCCCTGCTCAAAAGTGGGGACTTTTTCAGCTGATTTCATCGGCCCTGCCTGCCGTGCAGACCCGTGCCCAGCAATTCGGGATGCAGGGAGGAGAGGGCCGGGGTTCCCCGGGCCAGGGGGTGCCGGGGGGCTGGAGGGCTTGCACGGCGCGCTTCCTCCCCTGCGCCGCCTTCTGCTTTCGGCGCTCCACGCGGGGCTGCTGGTGGGAGCCGAGGGGATGCTGGAGGCGAAGGTTCATCCAGAGGTCGGTGTTTCCGTGGCCGGAGCCTGCAGGATTTCACATCTGCACAGATGTGCTCTCCTCACCGCACCTCCGAAAACAACGGCGGGCTGTTCCTCCACGGCTGCCGCTGGCCCCGGCTGCTGCCACCAGAGCCCAGGTCCACTACGGTGAGGGCATCGGCCTAAAAGACTGGTCCTGGGCTCTGGGCTGAGCCTGGCTGGCTGTCACCACCGCTGTGTGTGCCCTGGATGACTGCTGATGCTGGTCTGGCTCAAGGCTGAAGCCCATCCTGGAGGTGCCAGGAAGGCGAGGGGTGACAGCAGCAGGATCACAGAATCCTAGAACGGTTTGGGTTGGAAGGGACCTTAAAGATCATCAAGTTCCAACGCCCGGGCCATGGGCAGGGACACCTCCCACTGGAACAGGTTGCTTCATCTTCCAGATGTGTACATGTGTCTGTATATATGTATTTGTGTATTTTATATATATATAAAATTATTTTCTTTCCTGCCAGGCACCTCTAGGACCAGAGCAACAGCTCTACAGCCAAAACTACAGCCAAACGCATCCTTGGGCAGCCATGCAGCAATCCAGAGGTGCTCCTTCGGGTGGGAATAAAATTAGCCACAGTGAGCCAAAATACCCAAAAGCGTGCGTTTTGCCGAACGCCCCAGGAAGCGTGCGAGGAGCATGTCCCCGGGGAGAGTGTCACCACTGGGTGGCACAGGGACACAGAGATGTCACCACCAAAAATTCCCTGTGGGTGGGGTGCAGCTCTGGGCACCCCGATACCACCTGGAGCTGCCGCAGGGAAAGTCCCCGTCTGGATCCTGCCCTGGGTGAGGAGGTGACCCAGCAGCCGTCCCCCAGGCCTGGCAGGGACACGGGGAGGTGGCATCGAGGAGCCCAGCACTTGCCACACAGCTGATTCCTGGGGAGGAAGAGGAGGAGGAGGAGGAGGATGCCAGCTTTTCACATCCCACTGGGAACGGGCGGCAGACCCCGGGGGGGGCAGTTGTTTTCCCAAGGAAGGGCAGGTGATGGGAGAGTCCCCTTGGCTGGGCTGCGGCAGCACAGGGAGGGGAATTTGCTCTGCCTTCCTGCGGCGAGCTCACCTACAGCCCCGGGAGTCCCACGGTGATCCCCGGTGGCTGCCGCCAGGAGCTCGGTCCCCTGCTCGGGATGGCTGGGGAGCCCTGGTGTCCTGGGCACCGGCAGCCCAGTGGGAGCTCACAGCCTGGCCCTGGCACAGGACAGGGGAGACTGGAGGAAGAGCAGGTCCAAGCATGGGAACTCCCCCAAAAAAACCTCTTGCCTTCCTCAACCTCTGCCTCCTGGCATTCGATTCCGGCGGTGGGACCAGCCGATCACCTGAGCAGCCCTGCCTCCTCCCCGTCCCGCCGTTTCTCTTTCCCTTCCTTGTGGCTTTCTACACTGTTTTTCCCCCTCTGCAATCTTATGCCTTTCTTTTCCCACTTCCGTAGCTACGAACACCCACATGCACTATCTCCTTCCCCCATCCCATCCTGAAGCCTATTTATACAGAGCCCGGCTCCTGCCCAGCTTGCTCGAGAGCGCAGGAGGAGTGGGACGGGGCTGGCAGTGCCCGCAGCCCAACATGCTCTTGTTTGAACACCGGCTGGCTGAAAGAGGATGCTTGCTGCTCTGGCTGCTCCCATCTGTGCTCAGAGCCCAGTCTAACGGGGAGGTGAAGCCCAGGTCCACGCTGTGCCAGCAGGTAAGGTGGCTTTCCAAGGAGCCCCTGGGCTGGGATGGTCCCAGCAGCATCGCTGGGGCCAAGCATCCCTCTGTGCATCTCCTGCCCACGGCTCTCACCTCCCTCCAGCCTCAGTCTTTTTACCCTTCCCAGCCTCAATCTTCTCTGCTCTCCTCTCTCCGAGCTGGTGTCCCACTAGCTGGTCCCTGGCACCCAGCTTCTCCCATGTCCCTGCAGTGCTGGTGGCACCTTCCACTCATCCCTGCCACGGGGGTGTCAACTCAAGATGCTTACACAGAGGCAGGATGGAGCACGGGGTCCCATGGGGATTCAGACAGCTGCCGTGGATCTTAGCAAGGCAGTCGGGAACCTGGACATGGAGCATCTGGTTTCTCTCCCCTCCATATTCACGGGGTGGGGGGACAGAAACCAGCTGCTCCACATCTAGGCTCCTGACTCCAAACTGGCAGAGGAAACCAGTTTGGAGGGAGACAAAAGGTGGAGCCCACCGAGACAGTGCCCTTCCTCTACCCAAACAAGACAGGGATGCTCTGGACCAGTCTCTGGGCTGTCCCAGTGCCCTCCAGAGGGTTTGTCCCACCACCCTGCTGCATCTTCAGTACTTATGCTACTTTTTTGCCCATCTTGCTTGGTGGGAAGCATGGGAAGATAGCCTGTGGAGCCAGAGCCTGAGCATTCTCCTTGCACCATCAGAAACAACTCAGCAGGGTCTCGGAAAAGCCACCTTAACCCTGGGGACAAGCTTCTTGTCCCTGAGCAGTGGGTTTAGGTGGTCTGGCCCCTTCCCATCTCAGGCTTGGGAAAGGGGAGCAGTACTCATTTCCATGTTGCTCATGCCCATCTTGGACAGCAGATGGCTTGGCTGGAGCTGTGGTTTGTAGCTCCTCTCATGTTGTTGGCTTCTCCTCTCTGTAGAGCCCCACAAAGGTGTCTTGCAAAGGAGTTGGGCTGCGCAAGTTTCCAAAGGAGCTTGGCCAAGGAATTAAGTACCTTGATCTTTCCAACAACCTCATCCAAAACCTGTCGGGCAGCCTCATGCCAGGGTTTGGGCAGCTTGAGTACCTGGACATGTGCTTCAACCAGCTGGAAACCGTATCGGCCACAACCCTGGCTCAGCTGCCCCAGCTGCACTCTCTCCTCCTGGGATCAAACCACCTGGACCACAATTACCTCGCTAACGGACAAGCCTTTCATCTGCTCAGGAATATAGAGGTCCTGGACCTGTCAGCAAATAACCTGGAGAGCCACATGGCAGGCTGGTACATCAGCAACCTCACCAGGCTGAGGATGCTCGATCTCTCCAGCAATAAGCTGACCAGGCTGCCAGCAGGGATCTTCTGGAGCACACCACAGCTGCGCGAGCTCGACCTCAGCAACAACTACATCATGGAAATCGAGGAGGGAGCTTTTGAGGCCCTGGAAGAGCTGGAGGTGGTGAACTTGGCTTTGAATTCCCTCCACTGTATCTCTGGCTTCAGCCTCACGCAGCTGCGAGTTTTAAATCTCAGCCACAATGCCCTGGAGCTCTTCGTCTCAGAGGAGGGAGCAGAGCCCTACCTGCTTCAAGTGCTCGACTTGAGCCATAACAGACTCCTCTATTTTCCAGAGCTCCCCAAAGCCCATTATCTCACACACTTAAACCTCTCCAACAACCTTATTGCTTCCCTGCTCCCAGGCTCACGCCATCCGGGGGAGTTTATGCTGCGCTATGAGGAGATGGCGAGGTTTAATAGGACCTTGCATACCGTGGCCGGGCTGACACATGTAGCTGACTTGGATCTCAGCAATAACCGGCTCCAGCTGTTCCCATTTCCCTTCTTCCACAGCCTGGGCTCTCTGCAGAACCTCAGCTTGGCTAGGAACTGTCTCCAGGACGTAGTTGGGGAGTTGCTTGCTGGCGGCACAGAGCCCAGCAACTGCTCATCTCCACCTCCAGAGCAGATCACCCTCTCCGTGCAGTCTCTGGACCTCCACAGCAATGCCATCCGTGTGCTGCCACGCTGGTTTTTCCATTCTCTGCCTCAGCTGGAAACGGTCGATCTGAGCTCCAACAGCCTCCAGCCTTGCGAGAACCAAGGGAGCAAGCAGGGAGGTGGATCTCGTGTGCCAGCCCCAGGAGGCACCTGCACCCCCTTCTACAACGTGCCCCACTTGAAGCATCTGAGTCTTTGCAGGAACAACATCACCAGGCTGCACCCCTACGCCTTCAACCAGACCTTGCTGCTCTCCCTAGACCTGTCGGGGAACAAGGACTTGTTCATGCCTAAGGAAGCCCTGGGGGGGTTGGAGTTCTCCCTGCAGAAACTTTCTCTGAGGGGCAACCAGATGGACAACAGCCAGGCAGAGCTCCCCTGCCTGGACACGCTCAAAGTCTTGGACATCTCAGGCAATAATTTGAGCCTTTTGCCCACAGGTCTTTTCTGCTCCCCGCTGGAAAGCTTGGACGTTCGCAATAACAACCTGCGGACATTGGAAAAGCCAGCGATGGCCAGCTGGTCCCACAGCCTTAGGGCCGTGTCCATCGCTGGCAACCCCTTCAGCTGTTGCTCGCTGGCCTGGCTGGACATGCTGCAGGCAGCCAGCGTGGGTGTGCAGGACCTGGACGAAGCCTTCTGCTCCTACCAGGACAACAGCAGGAACTTCTCAGCCAAGATAACCAGCAGTCCTCGGTGGCTTTGTCCACGTCCCAAGGACGCCAGCTCTCTGGCTCTGCTCGTGGTCATGCTGAGCCTTTTCTTTCTCAGCTCCGCGGCTTGCTGCCTTCTGAAGAAAGGGCACAAGTCACCGGAGTGCGTGGGACTCCACAGCAACAGGGTGGGGGTCTTCCCCCACCATCCCAAAAGAGAGGAGCCAGCCGAGGCGAAGCCAGCAGATAGTGTCACCAAAGTGTAGCCTAGCTGTGGGGAGCAGAAACTGTAGCAATCGGTCAGAACTCTAATTATTATTATTAATATTAATAATTTTATTGTATTTTAAACCCCTTCCCCTCACCGATATCCTGTGTGTTTTGCAAACCCAATAAAGGGAGTCTGGTTGGTGCTGAGCTCTGGGCTGGGCAGAGGGGGTCTCTGGGCCATCTCTCCTTCTCAAGAAGGAAGGTGGCCCCATCTGCTTTGTTCCCTGGAAGAAATTAAATACTCTATAAGCAATTAGGAGTGAGTTTTCTGCCCTGCCATCACACGTTCTCATCACCCAGGCCAAGAAACCAAGGCCTGGGCTGAGTTGGATTGATCTGCTCCACCTGAACTCATCACGCTCTGCTTGTGGAAAGGGAGTTGTCTCCATTGGTGCCACCTGAGTGTTTCACAGCTTTCCCAGCAGTCACTCTCTGCCTTTTAAGTGGGTTTAATAGCTCAGTTAAATACCTGCTCCTGCTCCCAGAGGCATTCCCTAGCCCAGCAAGGAGTGGGCAGTGGCAGGGAATGGTGCCTCTTGGTGGCTCTGACAATGGAGGTTTCTGCAGGATCCTACTCACGTCTCTTCTGCCTTTTCCTGCCAAGCTGTCATCTGAACGATGCTGTGAAGTTGGCAGGGCTTAAAATGACCCCTGTGGGTGCAGGAAGGAAATCTGCCCTCTCCTCACCCACTGAGACAGCAAGAATGAGAGAAAAACCAGTCTCGTGCTGTCCCTGGCTGAGGCTGGATCACGGGCTCTTTGAGGTGGGTGCTGGACGTTCTTACCCTCAGCATCTGGACTCCTGAGTCAGTGGCAGCAGCTCGGTCTCCATCACAGGGGGTAAGTGCTGGCAGAGATGTGGTCCTTGGCACATTTAGCACCGTTGGAGGACCTAGTCCACACGCAGCCAGTGTTTAATGTGGGTGGGCTGGGACCCCAGCTAGGGAGGGCAGCGGGAGAAGGTGCTAAGTGAGATGGTGGGCTGCATCAGCAACATGGAATGGCTTTTGTTGTGGTGTGATGCTCCTGGTCTGCACACAACAGCCGGCCAACTGTACTGGGTGTGACATGTCCAGCTTCCCAGGGCAGAGTGGTGCTGCACCCCCCCGGGACAGCAGCCCAGCAAGCACCTGAGAGGCTGGAGCCAGCTCTGGGGAAGGATAAAAATAAGGCTGCAAAGGAACTTTTTAACATTTCACATCTCTTTGGTTCCACCTTGAAAGTCCCCAGCTGGCCTGGGCCACCTACTTGTCCAGACACCTGTTGGGTCAGAGGCTGTGAGAGCAAAAGGGCTTGGAAGTCACTTAAAATCCCAATTACTTAACTTTGGTTTGTTGCCTTTTTTTTTTTTTCCTTTCAAGCTTATTGTGGTTTTATTGTGAAGCAAAGGGCCTTTTTGCTGTAAAACATACACATTCCCCACTGGGGCTGCAGCTTCCTGGGATTTGAGGAGCATCCAGCTCCTGAGGGACCTCCAGCACCTTTGATGGTCCCGTGTTTCCATCCCTGCCTCAGTTTCCTTTTGATTTGCCACTCTGCACCTCGTCATGGCGAGTGACCAGCCGTGCCGGTGCCCAGGGCACCACGGGGGAGCCTAGCACTGCATGTCACCACCCTGCAGGGACCTTTGGGACAGGCAGGCAGCCCGTGCCACTGGTGGAAGCCCAACCTCCCGCTCGAGAGCAGCTCTTTGCTGGATCTCCTGCACCCTTACCCTTTTCACTCCTGTTCCCGTGTCCCTCTCCTTTGTCCAAGTCCCAGTATGTGCCACCCACCCTCCCACTGCCACCACAAGCCCTCGTCCTCTCCCAGCCCAGCGCTCCCCAGCTCCATCCGTGGGTCCCAGCTAATGTCACCAGGGAGACACAGCCAGCTGGTCGTTGGGCATGAGGCACAGTGTTCCCCTTGGTCACTTCTCGGCAGGGTCCCCTGTCCTCGGTGGCACCTGAGCTCCCTGGGGCAGGGATGTGCTTCCCTGTGTGTCCCTGAAGCACCGTGATGGCAGGTGGGTGAGCTCAGCCTGGCTTTGGCCCGTCCCTAAGGCCATCCTAGCCTCCTTCCCCATCCCGGGCACTTGGTGACATTAGAGGGACACTCTTCGGGGCTGCCTGGCCGGCGCCCAAAATGCTGCTGTCACCTTCGGTGGGTGTTTCTGGTACATTTTGTGTGGCCTCTGTTCCTCATTTAAACCCCCTCCCAGGCTGTACTTTCCATGCGGGTCGCCAGAAGATGTCCTGCCCTTTGGGCTGCTTCTTCACCGCCTCCCACCAGCGTCCTCCTCCCTCCGAGGCTTTGGGGAGGGCTGGAGCCAGGTGGGGCTGGGTGACCGGTGGGGACATTACGTACCACCGGGTGCTCGGTCGGTGCCAGGCGCTGCCCTGGGTTTCCCGAGTCCTCCCGAGCCATGTTTATCCAGCGCTGTTGACGCAGGCTGTGTCGTGTCCCTGTCACCAGCGGCTGGTGGCTGACCCCTGCGGGGACGGTGGGTGGCTGGGGACAGCAGGCTGCTGATGCCCCAAGTTTTCTCCTGGGATTGGAGCATCTGCTAAAGCACGTACTGAAAATAGGAGGTGGCACCACAGTGCTGGTTTCACCCGGCAGGGAAGGCTCCCAAAGGCACATAAAGTTTGTGGGAAGAGAGGTGGAAGGGAGATGCTGGCCTTGCCAAGGGAAAGGGAGGCCACCAGAGCCCAGGGGAGGGGGAGATGGTAAAGACAAGGAAGGCTGGAGAACACCCGAGGCCGAAGAAGGGTCACGAAGGTAACAAAACTGAGCCAGGGAAATGGCATGTCGGGCTATTATTTTATCGATATTAGGTTTATTTTATTGTCAGGTCATTACGTTATCAACGTAATATTTATATTCTGTGTGTGTGCTTTCCCAATTCACAGCAAAACAGGATTCCAGGCTGTGTTCTCACAGGTTCTACAAGAGGAACTAAACCCACGTCAGCGCCGAGGGCAATGCCCCCTTCTCCCGGCGACAAGACAAGCAACGTGCGTTGAGCTTGGCCAGGAGCGGAGCACGGGGCTCGTCCTGGCCCAGGGGACAACGAGGTGACACCTGGCTGGACGCTGCCCCTGCACAACACATTGGTGCCACCAGAAACCAGCACAAGGTAAAGACTGACTGGTGTTAATGGGAGGGGTACGTCCTACGTCCCGCATCCCTCCCCAGCCTGAGCTTCCCACAGTTTATGGGAAATGCTTTCCTTATCCCAGGGATGTCTGGGCCTCTCAGGCTTTTTCTTGATCCAAAAGGAGTGTGGAAGATCTGTAGAATGCTGAAGTTAAAACAAGTAAAGGGAGGGTGCAAAAAAAGTTGCATTTTCATGTCAAGCTGTAAGACACCAGGAGTATAAATTTTGGTCTGAAAAAAGAATAGCGGTCGTTGAAATATTGTGACCGTTTGCAAATTTTCTAGAGAACTAGTTGAGAAATCCAGCAAAACTCATTCTTTCCAGCGGAAAACCTTCACATTTCACTGGATCTGCATTTTTCACAGGAAAAAAAAAAAAGATTTTTATCAAAAATTTCCAACTAGCTGTTCTGCTAACTCATGTGGAAATTACCTTGTCTGCAACTAACTTGAATTTAGAGGAATTATTTTTTTTTCTTCTTTCCTTTTTCCCTTTCTCTCCATGGAGATGAGAGCCAGAACTTCATCTGCTTCAAGAGCTGAAGAGTTTCCTGGTCGCTGGCTGGCAGATACTGCTCCTTGAGCCACCCCTGCCCGGCAGAGCGGGGAGAGCTCTCCTCATCCCGTGTTTAGACAGAGCGTAGATAATCCTAAATCTCCCCAACTCCGTTACAAGATAATGCAGGACAATGTGCTTCAGGCTGTCACAAGGTGAGAGACCATCGTCACAGAGAACACTGTTTTCCTCCCTCTGCCCACCAGCTCCTGCCCTGGGTTTCACCCTCCAGAAGAGCTCAGGTGAGCCCACTTCAGTGCTTCAGAACAGCTGCTGGAGATACAATTTCATTTCTTTTTTTTGCCGATTTATGCTGCTAACTATGCTGATTTGCATATTTATATGATATTGCTGCAATATGTATTCCCAAATGAGCTCGATCTCGTAAAGCACTGTCCTCTGACCATAGCCTGGCTCCCTGGGGCCGGGTGGCTTTTACGTTCTCCAGGCTCATGCAGCTTTTTCTCCATGGCTTTGGGATGGGGCAGGAGGCTGTGGCAGTGGCTCATCTCCCCATGTGTCACCTCCGGACATCAGCCTGCCTGTCCCTCCCCTTTGTAGAGCTGTGCCACCGCTGCTTTCCATTATCGCTCACTGCCACGGCCTCTTCTGCGTGACTCAACAGAACTCCCCCCGCAGCTATTTCTAGCCAAGTTAATGAGGTCGGGTGTCTTATTCATGGCATTTTCTTCCTCTCTGGGGGGCTCTGGCCAGGCTGGGACCTGCCACTGGCCCTCCAGCATGCAGACCTTCAGCCAGAGAACGTGGCAATCCCAGCATCTCTCCTGTACCTCTTTACGCAGCATCACTTGCCTGGGCTGTTGTGGAGGGATTGTGGATGCTGACACATGTTCTGCAGCTGGATCCCCCAGCCCAGATGTCACAGGGCCCCGGGGACAGGGCGTGCTGCAGAGCCTGGGACACTGCCACGGCTGCAGGCAGCCCTGGTCACAGCAGCTCATGAAGTGTCAGCAGTTGCTCTCTGTCTCCTTACAGCTTGAACCCACAAGGTGCACAGGGAGACCCACCATCCCTGGTCCCAGCTTTGGGACTTCTCTGGGCAGATACGTGGGAGCAGCCTCGTGGTGACAGAGGAGAAGCCATGGTAGCAGGTGAAGCTGGAAGGCAGCACCGTGCGTAAGTGGCTCTGGAGGAGATCAGCTGGCAGGAACAAGTCCCCATCGCCCCCAGCCTGCTTCTCAGTATCCATCCTGTGGTGAGGTCACTGACTCCACCACTACGTCAGAAAGAGGAAGGAGGACGGTTTCGCTAAAGGAAAGCAGCCCTCTGCCACAGGACAGTCACCTGGCACCCAGGGTGGCCATCGCCATCACCCCCAACCTCTGGAGGTGACAGGATGGTCCTCGGTGACCACCCGCAGCAGGGATCCTGCCCACAACCTCTGGGATGTGGTGGGAGCTGGCTGGACCACGTGAGCTGCCCCCTCACCAAGACGTCGGTGCCACGTGACAGCATGCCACCACCGCCTGCGTCACCACCACCCAGTGCTGTCACAGCTCCCAGGCAAAAGGATGTGGCTCCTCACGTGGTCGGTTGGTAGGTGAGTGTGGGATGGGGGAGCACCGAGGTTACCAGGGGCTCGAGGGAACGCAGAGCACGCTGACAGCAGGAGGACCCCTGGAAGGTCCTTGTAGGACACTGCCTCTCCTGATCCTGGAAGCCACAAGTCCTTGCAAGCTGGGATGGAACATGGGGAGGGGTTCCCCATGAGCTGACACAAGTCACAAACCATTCATGGGCATTTGCTTCTGCCCTGCCTGAGTCCTGATAGTGGGACACACACATCCTTGGCCATCCAGGACAACTATTCGATGTTCCTCCAGTAAGTAGCTTAATCCCAAGAGCAAGCTCAGTGTGCAGGTAAGCCCTGACCCAGCAGCAGGTCTTCTCCTTGCCTCCTGTGAGCTCTTCCTTGAGCTTTCCCCTCCGTGTCCCCAGAGCAGCCAAACCCAGACAGGCAGTTGGGGGGGGGTGACACTTTGCAATGTTCCTCCCTGCTCCTCTCTGGCCTTTCCCTCTGTTCAGTGCCTGCAGGTGGATCCCCAGCAGCAGGGCTGCACTTTCTCCCCACAGTGGCTCTCTGGCCAGCTTGGGGAAGGGAAGCCTTTCTCCTGGGCTGGGAATCCCCTCCCACCTTCCTCCTTCCCCAGAAGAGAGCCTGACATGGAAGGGGTATTTTTAGCACTTACCCTATGGTTGTTTCAAGGATTGAGCTAAGAAGAGGAATTGACAGCAAACGAAGGATTGCTTTTGCTTTAAAAGGAAGTCTTTTTTTTTTTTTTTCTTCTTTCCTACTACTCAGTCATTGCAAAACTTTTCTGTGAAGAGGGATTGGTAAAAATCGCCTTCCATAGAAGACAGTGGGCTCGAGCAGAGGATGACATCAGAAATCACTGGACACTGTTCCTACACTGGCACTGTCTCGCATCCCAAAAGAAGGGGCTGGGGTGGTACTAAGCCCCTCTGTCCCAGCACTGGTCACGGCTGCCAGCACCTGCGAAGCGAGGAGATACCTCCACCTGCCAGACCATCCTCTCATGTGTCCTCTCTGCATTCCTGCTCTCCAGCATCTTTTCCTGACTGTTGCTCATGTCTTTGCCTAAAACCCCTGGGATCCCAGGTGCTCTCACCTTCCCAGCTGCCATCTGACTCCAGCATGTACTGGCTACAGCAACCCATCTGAGGTCCTCCAGCCCCCAGACTAAGATGTCATCCACGCCTTGAGGAGTTTGCCTGAAAGCAATATGGTTAATAGGGGAGAAAAGGTGACTTGCTGCGATGTGAGAGTGGCCAGCACCCAGAGAGGAAGCCGGAGCATGGTCAAAGCAGGTTCTCCAGGGACCTGGAGGAGAGATGGTGGCCCTTAGAACCAAAACTGCTGGCCAGAAGGTGGCAATATCCCCTCTCCTTTCTGGGCCTGACACCACACAGAGCAGAGAAGGGGTCAGCCCCTTGTGCAGGGGATGGGTCCATTTGGGTTTGGAGACTCTAACCCCATTAAACCTTTGGATTGAACAGCTCAGGCAGTGGCAGGACAACGGTCCATGGCCCACCCGGGTGGTGAGGTGTCCCTGACCATCCATGAAGCCTGCACTGACCAAAGCGGGTGCTGGTGGTGTCAATGCCCCAGCACTTACAGACAGAGGGGAGGAGAGTGTTTGACGGGGGGAGAGCAAAGTCCTGCTTTGGGGAGAACGTTCCCAGGCACCAGTATGTGCTGAGGCCACCCAGCAGGAAAGCAGCTTCACCCAGATGGCAACCCCAACCTTCCTCTCCACCTGTGCAGAGGTGGAGATGCACTTTGCCCACCTTTGTGTCTCGCTCAGGACAGATTAGGAGACTGCTGACCTTCCTGACCCCCTCGTCCAAAGTCCTCTGCAGGGTCTTGTTGTGCTGATGCTCACTTTTTCTTGAGCTGTTCTAGGCAGCTGATGAGATAACGTTAGAAATCATGCCAGAGGGATTAGCGTCTCCAGCAGAGCCTGTGTTCCCGCTGAAACCTCCTCATCCCTCAGCAGAGATGTGGCACTGGGACACTTTGGAGTGACACCCAGCTCTTCCAGGCAGGTTGGATGCAGGACACCCACTGCAAAGGAGTCCAGGACAGAGACTGTGACTGGGAGGGACTGGAAGCCACTGGGAACCCCTCGGTCCCTCTGACTGGAGTCTGAAGTAGGAGGTGTCTGGTTAGATGTGCCTTGCAACACGGGGTTGCCTTTGCTCAGCAATTTCTGCCTTGCACGTGCTTGGTGAACCGCTGCCCTCCCTCTGCCCACTGAGCACATGATGCCCAGAAAAATACCCAGGCACCTCCCAACACTGACAAAAGTAGCTTTTCCTGGTCGGAAAATTCCTAATCCCTCCAGAAGCTGTTCAGATTTCTCCGCGATGTCCCCGCTCGGGGCCCAAGGCATTTCCTTGTTCCCCAAGGCTGAAAAGGGAACTTACAGAGAATATGATTTCATAAGATCAAAATCCTCAGGGTTAGGGTGAAAGGAGCGCTTGGGCTAGCACAAGGGAGAAGTGTGAGCTCCGTATCTGATTGCGGGTCCAAGTAAGAATAGGACCTGCAGAAGCCATGATTGGGAAGGTGGGACGTCAGAGAAATATCAGGGACTTCCAGAGCGCAGCGAGTAGCAGCAGGACTGAGCTGAGTCAAGAAAGGTGAAAGGTGAACTGTGACACTGTGATGAGACCAGTCTGACTTCAGACTCACCACATATGACAAATAACTTCATGACAAAGGACCCCAGCTTTACCCCAGGCCTAAAGGAGTCTTGCAGCATGAAGCTGTTGGTCATACGGCCGGGCCCCAGGGTGCTGTCACCTTGTCCCACACAGTACCAGCCTCTGGCCCCAACAGCGGGTGCTGCTTCATGGGGCTTTTCTACCTCAACCCTCTGGGTTCTGTGATGTGAATAAGCAACACCCATCATGCCAGGGACTATCTGTCATTGCAGAGCCCTCAGTGGAAGTGGACCAGGTTCAGGGATCAGGCTCGTCCCTGCCACATGCCACCTGGGATTGGAACGAATGGCCCAGAGGGAGTTTGATCTTACACGGGACGCCAGGACCCAGGTAATGCTGGAGCAAAATAAGCAGCTTCCTTAATTGCAGGGATGCTGGAGGAGACTTTGAGCTGATGAGGGAGCAGCTGAGTGGGGTTGAAAATCTGAGGGCTTGCAGAAAACTGAGAAAAAAAAGTGAATTGCATTGTGGTCGGGGTGTTTGAATTGTGTGTAGGACCATAAGGAAGCCTAGAGAGTAAAAGATGCTCTAGGGACTGCCCAGGCTGAAACAGCACGGCATGTCCTTCATGATCCTTCATCATCTGGCAGCTTTAGCCCACTCCCAGAGAATATCCTTCTCGTGGAGGTGGGTTCATTGCTGAGCAGATCACATTGCCCCTGTGGATGGATGGAGTCTGCCCAGATGCCTCTGCTCGACCTCCCTGGAGGCTGTGAGTTACCCATCCCACTGCTGGGGATCACAAACTGCACCAGTTAGTGTCTGACTTGCCCTTAGATCTTCCTCCGTGGGGCAATAATTGGGGCTGGATGGGGAAGCAGAGGGGTGGGACCTGCCCTGACGTCCCACGGATACTGGAGGACTCTGTTGTACCTGATGCTTGGTCTGAAGGAGTTGGGAAGGTGGTACAGGAGAGGGCGTGCTCATTGCTACCTTCTTGTCTCTTCTTATCCCACAAAAATAGGCAGATTGTTGTTATTTTAACCAGCTTAATCCTCATTTTAGAGGCAGAAACCAAAACACAGGGTTTGGTGTTCAGGGAACGTAGACTTGGGTTGTCCCTTGTCCTCTCCAACAGGGATTCTGCTTTCTGCAGCGGGAAAGGATTTTCCATCCCGAAATACTCAGGGACAATGTTCTAAGTATTGGTTGCAGCGAGGAAAGGCTTCTCCTGTCCTAAACCAGGGAGTCCCAGCCCAACAGTGCCAATGCTCACCCGGTGGCAATGCAGCCATGGAAGTCCTGAGCAGGGCAGGCTTCCTGCTCGGACCGCTCCAAAGCAGAAATCCAGGGATGGTGCTTGCTGCCCTTCACGTGCCCTCTGCAGAGACACCCAAGCTGTGCGCCCCAACGAGCAGCTCAGCCGATTTGCTTTTATCCTGTATCTTTGCTAATCCTGCTGAAACAAAAAAAAAAAAAAAAAAAAAATCATCCGTCAGCTGACAAGAGCTTGCTGTAACTTTGGAGGCCTTTGGTGTGAGTTCACAGACATGAGGGAGAGGAAGGTTAATGGGATCAGAGCCAGCCGACTCCGGGGACACTGAATACAGCGTCTCTTTTCTCTCTGACCTTTAATTAAGCCCCCTGTAATTCTGCTTGGGATTTGGGAGTGACCTCGGCGCTTTCCTAACAGGACCCTTCCTCATGGGCCATTGCTCCGGCACAATGTACCTTGGCCTTTTCATCCCAAGGGAGTAGATTGGGAAGGTCAACAATTCAAGCTGCGTGTCCTAGTTTTAGTGCACATGATGACAAGTCAAAGGGAGGTCATGGGGGGCTGCTAACCAGCCACCCAGTTATCTCCTGTAAAGGGAAACCACCTTCCAGTGAGAAGGGAAGTTGCACAGAGAGGGAGAAAGCGAAAGCCCAAAGGAGAGTCTTCAACTGTTTCCAAAAGAAGCTGGTGTCGGCTTGGACTTGTCTCTCAAATGTCACCTCCCACTGTGGGAAAACATCAGCCCACCTGGTTCCTGCAGGTCCGCAC
>JAHREE010000551.1:128034-149981 GCA_033628505.1 Tringa tobata
GAGGTGGGGAGACAAGATGTTTACTGACAGCGTAATATAAGGGGTGGCAAAGGTTAAAAAGGCAGCACAAGAAAAACGCTGGGCCTTGGGTTTGTCCTTTTGCAAGGAGAAAAAAAATCCCCCACCCTCGTTTGCATTGTGAGATGTGTGAGAGGAGTGTCTGGCTGGGCAGGGAGGAAGGACATCTCCCCCCTCTTCTTCCCAGGAACCCGGGAATCTGCCTTTGTCTATGCCCTGGCCGCCGCCGCCGTCACGCACTCCATCGCCCAAGCCTGCACCTCGGGAGAGCTCCCTCTCTGCTCCTGTGGCTCCGTCCCCTCTGAGGTCCCCGGGCCGGACTTCAGATGGGGTGGCTGCGGGGACAACCTGCGCTACGGCCTCCAGCTCGGCACCGCTTTTGCTGACAGTCCCTTAAAATCCAGCAAGCTGGGGACACAAGCCCTCAAGGCCATGAATCTGCATAACAACGTGGTGGGCAGGCAGGTGGGTACGGTGCCCACCACCACGGATGTCACCTTACAGTCACCTTACCTGGGGGGCAGAGGTGCCTAATGTAAGGCATTAGACTCCGGCCAGGCTGTTGGGATCCTGTTCTTAAAGCCAGGAGGCCACTAAATGGTTAAAATGGAGTCACATGTGTTTGCAGAGACACCCCCCACTGCTATTTGCCCGCCCCCTCTCCCCCAAACATCCCTGCACCATTTCCACAACTAGGGCAAGATATTTTGCCACTTCACACCAGCACTCCCAGTATTTCTTTCCACCCCTCTCATGGGAGCAGAGGTCCTTCCTGCCCTACTCCAGCTGGGCCCCCCAGAACTGTGGGGGTTTGTGCTTTCAGGCACTCCCCAGGTGAGGATGTGGCCATTCTGTGTCCCTGCATGCTGGCTTGGGAAGCCACCAGCCCCACTGGAAGCTCCAGCAGGGAGTTCCCCAAGGGCCAGGTTCTTATCACAAGGGGAACGAAGCAGGGCTGAGGCCTTGATTGCCCTATTATATTCATTTAAAGGTGGCAGTAAGCAGCTGAGCTCTTTCATCTCGTGAGACTTCCCAGGGATGCTCTTGCAAATCAATCAGTAGGGTGGGTACGAGGAGAAAGCAGAAGGAAATTCACCTCTTTTCCTGTCCTCTGCAGGTGCTGAGTGACTCCCTGGATACCAAGTGTAAATGCCATGGTGTTTCAGGCTCCTGTTCGGTGAAGACCTGTTGGAAGGGACTGCCCAACCTGGATGAAATTGCCTCTGACCTCAAGTCCAAGTACCTGGCAGCCATCAAGGTGACCCACCGGCTCGTAGGGTCCAGGAAGCAGCTGATACCTAAAGAAATGGACGTCAGGCCAGTGAAAGAGACAGATCTGGTTTATCTCATCAACTCTCCCGACTACTGCACGCCGAATCTCCACCTGGGGTCTCTGGGGACACAGGACAGGTAAGAAACTGCTGCAAATGCTTTCCAACTGAGTCTCCCATTTCATGGGTGTCCGTACCACTGGGTTTGAGAGCGTGCTCTGGGAAGGTGGTGTGGGTGGGCAGCCCCCCCATTAGATGGGGATGCCACAGGGACTGCTGCGAAATCTTGCATCTTCAAGTCCCAAGGGTGGGCAGGAAGGCAGATGTTGTTCTTACAGAGCTGTGCAGGTGGAAAGGCAAGGGAGAGCCCTCACTGAGAGTCCATCAGCTCCACTCTTCAGGACGGGATCCATCCAGTGAGGAGTCAGAAAGGGAAATACCACCCATCCCTGCAAGCCTTTGGGTGCTGCCTGCCAGTAACCAGAACAGCTCAGCAGCCTTTGGAATCTGCGGTGCTTCCCAGATGTCTCCTTTCCAGAGCAATTGCAGGGCAGGAAGGGAGTTTTTAGAGGGATGGGGAAGCTTCATTTGAAGGCTGAGCCTGGGTTGCCTCAGGGCTGTGACTTGTAACCCTTGTTAGATTTCACAGCAGCAGTTCCTGGTCCTCACCATCCACCCTTCCTTCTCCATGGGAAATCCCTGCTGGCAGCATGATAGAGAGTGCACCCAACTTCAGCCACAGCTGCTCAAACACTGTCACAGTAACACGAGGTGACATTGACCCCAGTTTGCAAGCAGACCCCAGGACCTCCTGCTATGGGCACATAAAGCTCGGGAAGGAGGCCAGGGCAGATAGCTGTGGTTGACACCACCAGCATGGGGTGGTCAGGTAGGCTCCCTCAGCTCCCGCTTGTGCTTCCTCCTCTGCAGGCAGTGCAACAAGACCTCCCTGGGCAGCGACGGTTGCAACCTGATGTGCTGCGGCCGCGGCTACAACGCCTACACGGAGGAGGTGGTGGAGCGGTGTCACTGCAAGTACCACTGGTGCTGCTACGTGGTGTGCAAGAAGTGTCAGCGGAAGGTGGAGAGATACGTCTGCAAATAACGCCCGAGGCATCGCGGCAGGCGGGGAGGACTCTTGCCCCTGGTGTCCTCCAGGGCACAGCTGGAGACCCAACGCCCACCACAAGGGATGCTCTGAGCTACGGCAAGAAGGGGGCTATGCGGGAAGCTGGGACTCTCGCATCACCATGGAAGACCTCAAACTGAGAGATGCCAGGAAGCCTAAGACCGGAGGCTGACCTCTGCTCCATCTCTCCAGAGCAAGACAAAAGGGCTGCTCTCCTGCAGCTCATCAGGAGTCTCCAGCCCTCTGCCTCCAGCTGGGGACAAACCATTTGTCATTCTGCATGCGCAGGCCCTTTTCTCAAGGGGTGAATGGGGACCCTGGGCTGCCATTGTCTTCTTGCAGGAGGTTTCTGACAGTGGCCTGAAAGCCAGGAGTGATGGATGGGAAGGAGGGAGAGAGTTGCCCGTTGGGAGAAGGCTGCAGGGCAAGGAGGTCATGGGCAGCTCCTCTGGGGGCAGTTTTCTGCTGAGGACTCACCCAACACCACTGAATCTTCCTCCTCAGGAGCAAATACTGGTCCAGTGCCTCTTTCAGCATCTGAAATGAAGACCAGGCTTGGACACAGAATGAATGAGTTATTGTTCCAGGAGACAGAACTCATTAATCCTCCCCACGACCTGCATGGAGATTGCTGCTGCTCTGACTTATGACTGATCGTGGCACACAGACCTGGGGACAGGAGTGGGCCCAGAGGCCACCAAAACAGGGCAGGGTGGCAAAACCGCACCCAGAAGCCTTGTATTAACGAGGCAGCCACGGCAGCACTGTAGCTGGTGCCCCCTGGGCTTGTGTTGGAGGTGGAAGCCCACTCTACATGTGGCATCATCATGGCTTGTCCTTCCTGCCCCTTCTTCTAGATCACTGAGGTCTTCAGCCCACTCCTTCCACCCCCTTAATACCAGGTGTGCTGACACTCTGGCCTAGAGAGAGGACATGACTCTAGGGCCCTTGGCAAATAAGAATGACCCTTTAGTCTTTATACTTAATGTATACTTAATGTGGGATTCTGGTGTGTGTTTTTTAAATAAATGTATTCTACTGTACCTCTCTGTGACATGTGTCCTAGGACAGCCTCCTTCCTCCACCGACCTTCTCAGCTGGCCGAAAGGAAGGCAAGGCTGTAAGGAGACCACAAAGCCTGTACCCTTACACTGAGCATCAGCTCAGTTTTAACTCTTTCTGCTGCCCGTTGGCCCAGGTTTGCCTTTAATTACAGGTATCTGTCAGCCTCAGCTACTGCACACATATGGAAAAATGTGTTGGAAGGTTTCCATTGCCTGCTTCCTTGGGACTCTGACCACTCTTCCTGGGATTCAGCACTGGTGGCTGGAAACCAAGGCAGTCCAGGATTATTTTCTGATCCTTGAGAACGTTGGCTGGACCAGCCAAGCACGCGTGTGTGAACAGCAAGGAGTCGGGAGCCAGGGCTGGGGGCTCTGATTGCCCCCTATCTTCCCTAGCACAGAAGCTGGCCAAGCACTTGAATGGGAGAAGAGATTCCTTGTCATGCAGAAAGGTCATCAGAAAGGATGAGTTTAAGTACACAGGTCCCGAGGAGAACCCACAGCACAAGGAGGACAGGTAAACGGGATAGAAATCCTCAGGCAAATTCCTGCAGCTCACACCATGACTGAGGACTGCGGAGGCTTTGCGTGCACCTCTCTTTGTTTGTGGTTTGTATTGAATGGAGTTGGCCGCCTTCAGCCCCGAGTCCAGCTGTAGGATTACTCATTTCCATATTCGTTCAATCATTTTTAATAGCCTCTGCCGGGTCACGGAATCAATTCATGAGCTTTTATTGTAAACCGTCCCCTCCTCTTAATGGGCTCCAGGTTTCTGTCTTAGCAGTGAATAAGAACCAAGAGTCAAAGGTGGCTTCAGACAAGCCTGGGAGCTGGAAGCTGAAATGCTCAGGGGTGAAGCATATGCTCCCATAGTTAACCAAGTGAGTTAACTATCATTATCAGTTGTTAATGTGCCATTGACTTGATCTGGCTGCTGACATCTAGCCTTCCCAGAGTGACAGTAAAGCCACAGCTGCAAGGCTTCCATCACAGCTGCAGAAGGCCAAAAAGCTATCTCCAGTTTTTCTTTTAAAATGCAATTAAGGGTTAGTCACTGGCATTCCTCAGAAAAGGAGGTCTTCAGCTGCCGGGCTGCAAAATAGCTGCTGGGCTGCAAAATAGCTGCCGTTTCTGTGTCCAGAGCCAGGCAAAGGGAGAGGTGATACAGGTACTTAATTAGGAGGATTGCTTAAATACCTTCCCTCTAGCCACCTGGCTGTGCATGGCGGGATCAGAGGGAGGTGAAGCCAGTTGGGGCTGTGAACTCTGCAGAGCATTGCAAAACGAGCTGGTGAGAAAAAAAAAACAACAGGGGAAGGATCTTGTGGAGTGAGAGATTCAGCCAGGAGGGTGGGAAATGTGATTTGCATTTGGTAACTACAAACACACATCGCCTGGGGTGGAGGAGAGGAGCCACAATAGCTAGGAATGCCCTGGGGAGATGTCGAGATCCCCTCCTAGAGAGGTCCCATTTGAATTTCTGCCTGGGAAAAGGCAGAGTCAAGTGCTGAATATGCAGAGTCCTCTCCTCCTCCTCCTTCTCCTCTTCCTCCTTGCATCTTAACTGCAAGCCTAACAGGGAAGAGCTGGGAAAGGACTGGAGGGGTCAATCATCAGCAAGGACCTCGGGCTCTGTTTACATCGGGAAATCGGAAAGCGCTGTAATTAGTCAAAGAGTGCAAAGGGTCAGGCTGGCAGGAAGGACAATGGTGGGGAGGTGACAGTTAAGTGACAATGCTTTGAGCAGGAGGTGTTGTAATCTGGGCCCACGCCTGGCTTTACCAGGCTTGTGAGATCTGCTGGACTGGAAGAGGCTCCCAGGGACCAAGAACCAGAGCAAGGCAGTTGGCATCAGACGATGGATCTGGAGGGAGTGAACCCTGTGCTTGGCCCCAAGGGTTGAGGGGATCCATCTGACTGGATGCATTTTCTCTCCCTCTAACCCCGCCTGGACAGAAAAGGAAGGGGAATATGGAGACTCTTCACGCAGCCTGGGCTAGCAACAAGCATCCTCTTAGGTAAAAACACGGGACAACTTGGACCCTGACATCACCCTGCGGTGGCTTCCAGCACCAGTCAGTGCAACCTTCTGCCAGAGAAATCAGCGCAAGAAGGCTTTTCTCTAACCCTCTACGCCTTTGCTTCCAGCTCTGGCAGACAGCCCCGAATAAACCTGGGCAAGGACGGTAGCAGTGTCCCTGAAATCCAGAGAATCTCTGTAACAATTGCGGCTTCGCAGCCTTTCCAGACGCTTCCTCACGCGTTTCTTTTGCCTCACTTTCACAATCGGTCCTCTCCAGGCTGTGGTAGGCTGCTGTCATTACCCTCTGTTCCATGAACCCTCGCTGGGCTCACTGTTAATGTGACAGATCTACCTCTTTGACTTTCCTGTCATTAGCCATTTTTTCCCCGATGTCTTGTGGCTTTTTGTTTATCTGTCTCTCTGGAAATGAGACTCCCCGGAGCTGAATTCTCCATGGCAGAAGTCTTTCACTTTCTGGTGCTGTGAACTGACGTGGGAGAGATGGCTCTGAAAATGGCTTGTGCGTAGCAGAAATCCATCCTCCTACATGGAATGTGGTGAGAACCAGGCAAAGGGTTTGCTCTGAAAAGCCTCCTCTTGGTTACTGCTGGATTGTTAGTTTGGGTTTGAAAGGAGTAATGCTAGTAAGAATATGATCATTTCCTGCTGGCTAGACTTGTGCAGACAATGAAGTCTGGAGAAAGGAGAGTGATTTCCATGGACTTTGTTGCTAAGGTACTGATTTTTGATATTTTTTTTCATTTTATTTCATTATTCATGCTGCATAATTTATTCCAGGAGGATAATCTGAGCAAGGGGAACAAACTGTTGGTAACCAAGTAAGCACTTTTGGAGGAAGAAAGACTCTGTGTTCAAGAACATGTTGGGGTATTTTTTCCCTACAGCCCTGGATTGCAGCTCTGAGGAGATGGTGGGTCAGGACCTCCACTGGCTTTTTGCTTGTGCTTTTCACAAAGGAAGCTGAGGCAGAATGGTGGGGTGGGATGGGATGGGATGGGATGGGGCCACTCTCTGGGAGCTCAGCTGTCGATCCCCATCTCCACTGCTGTATATATTTAGGGGATGTTGCTTTGACCTTTGGGACGGTTAGTGCCTACACCATCCCACCGCAAGATACAAACATGAGTAAATGCTTGTTTTTAAGGAAAAACCCTTGCATCTCTGTTCTCCTTTATTTCTGGGGTGTTCAGCAATACCATAATGTCCTAAGGATGACAAATAGTAATAGGGATTGTCCTTATGGGGATCTTCAGCTGAGGGACAGGGACAAATCAACATAGGTGAGTAACAGCCATAAGACCAGAGGGGGAACTAGGCTGAGAGCACTTGGGCATAGCTTGAAGGGCAGTTTCAGCATGGCTGTGTGAGGTTGAGAGGGGAAGCAGACCTCCACCCGGCATCCTTTCCAGCTCTGAACCCCCTATTTCAGCAAGCTGCTGAATCAGAGTAGAAAAGTCCCAGATATCGCAAGTTTGCAGTACCCCTGTCACGTCCAAGCCTCAACTCATCCATGTTTGGTGCGGGAAGAAATGTGGACTTCTCAATTTGCCTTTCTGCCAGCACAGAGATGGTGCCGCAGCTGTCTTGTTGAGTCACTAAATAGTAGTATCTTTCCTTTGTGCCTCCCTGGGGATGCTGCCTCCAAGGTCTGTCAGAAAGGGAGTTAAAACTGGGATGGGAGCTGCAGAACAGTCTCATCTCCAAAGTAGAAGCTGATGTGGGCCCGTGAGCTGCCATAGGGCTACCATCCAACTGGGCTTTTCCAGGAGCATCCTCCCACCAGCCCAGAACTGGGGCCACACAGATTTTGAGGACTTTCTCAGTTTCCCTATGTGTCAGCCGTGAGCACTGCGCATGTGCTGCGTGGCGGAGCAAGGAGTTTCCAGGTACACTTCAGTCCAGCTGAAGCAGGACTCGTGCCTGCCATGGGATGACAGGCAGAAGCTCTAACACGTTCCAGGAAGACTGGATGCACTTGTAACGTCCTGGTGCTCCTGGGAAGCACTGGATGCACTGCCAGATGGTCTACACATGTGCATTCAATGCAATACGCCGTGGCGGTCGGTTTTAGTACCTGTATAATGGAAAGCAGGTGGGCAGGTTTCATGTCTGGAAGTGAAAATGTAAAAGAAGCTGAAGCTGATCCCTAGACATTGACTTTATGCTGAAAACCCACCGCACCGAGACACCTGGCAGAATCGGGGAGCGGGAGAGACCGATCCCCAACGTGCCAAAGCTCCAGGAACTCCCCCTTCTCACATGCAGCAGGACTCATCACAGCCACTATTCCTGTAGTCTCCAGCTTGAGACTCATTGTGCTGTGAATAGGGGCTTGTTGGGTAATTATGCCTAAAAGAATCATGTTTTTTTTTTTCTTTGTGTTGAGAATATTAGCTCTGTAATTAGAAGGGACATCTCAAAAAACCCTGTCCTGCCTGGTGGACCTCAGGCAGCAGGAGAACATGAGCAGTTTGCTACACTGGAGCTGAAAAGCAGATTGTGGGTGACACTGGTCGCTAATCCTTACTGATTTCCTGCTCCCACGGTGTAACTGAAACCTAATCTTAAGCAGTTGGGATAGCAGATAAAAAGAGGCAGCTGATTAACTTCTAGCAAGAGGATTCAGGACCTCCCAACCACCTGAACCACTTGGCTCTTAGAGGCAAAGCCTTCTCCATCTCAAAGGAAACCGGCCCTCACACGGATTTCCTACTCTCTCGGTCTATCTTGCCTCGTGAGCCGGGATAATGCCCTGCTCGAGGCCTGTCCTGTGCTGCCCCTCACAATCTGGGTCAAAACTGCCTCTCCCACCCCTAAATTTTAAGGGGAGGGGAAGTCAGTTGGGGTCCCATGCTCCATCATCAGCCTTTTCACAATTTCTGGACAGCAAAGCTATGAACCCACTTGGCCTGCTCGGAGAGGTGAAGGCCCCCAACGAGAATGCCCTAAGGAGATGTTTGTTAAAGATTAAACAGAGATATCCTGTAGAAAAGTGATCCGTGAACTGCCCAGAGACTCTGGGTAACGCAAAAGAGGAGTCCACTCTTAGCAGTCTCTTTTGCTGGGATCATTAAAAGTGCTGCTGAAATGCTGAGTCTTGGTGGTTACAGGGAGGCGATCATGCGATAGGTTTACTGTAGCTTTTAACCAAAATATATGAAGCGGGGGGAGATGCTGCATTGAGTCTGATATTGTTACCGTGAAGCGGAAAATGCTGAAGACAACAACTTATTGGAAAGTACCACATGGCTGAGTTGGCATAAGAATGTCAGACCAAACAAGGGTAAAAAGAGTAAAGGTCTCTCTCCCCAGTCGACCACCAGAGACCCTTGAGTGTGCACAAAGCATTGCACAAAATACTGCTTCAGATGTTATTAGTAACTGGTGTTGAAAGGCCTTATGTGTATTCTCACAAATAATGAGGATTCTATCCTTGAATTTATCAAGCATGAGCTAATGAAAAGAACTCCTAATCAAGGGAGGCAAATATCTTATCATTCTCAAGGAGGCACATTGAGCACAAGGACCTCAAGGATGGTACTAATCTACACGGTTTGAGATGTTTAGCCAACTTGGCAGGAAAGTGACATTTCTGAGTGTCCTAAGTTGAACTACTTTCATTGTAATACTAAAAATCACACCCTTAGGTCAAGAAGACCCTTTCCCAGGTGAAGACCCTTCCCTTGAGCATGGTAGCAATAACTTGATGGTGTAATTGTATGTAAATTGCTAACCAATCAAATATACGTGGGAGATACTAATATTGTGATTATGATGTAAAATGTGTATAAAAATCACTCTGAGAGTTCCAATTGGCGTGCATGATAGGAGGAGAAATCCCACACACACCTGGCGCTGTAATTAAACTAATGTCAGCTTTCTAAACTACAAACCTAATTTGGAGAGTGAGAGCTGGGTTATGGATTTTGGTAGCAGAATTGCTCTGACGAAAATGAACTGGTTGCAATTGTTAGGGAAGCCAAAGCATCTTCCGCTAGTGAAGAACAAACAACTGTGGATTCCTGGCCCCATTCCACTTCCAATCATTATACCAATTCATTTTCACAGCACTGGCCACAGCCTTGTTCTTCATGTTCTGCCTGGTGTGTAGAAGGGCCACAGAATGACTGTTCAGCTCTTCACATACCTCACACTAGCAGCTTCACAGCCTGAGCACAGCGGTGCCAGGGAGGGAGGGTGACAGGAGGGTGACACCACCGTGGGGTCCTCAGGGCACAGCGAGCGGGAGGCCAGGGCCCACAGCTCCCCAGGTTTTGCTGAGTAACTTTTTACTGAGCTGTCTCACGCAGGTATGAAGAAAACAAACAGAGCAAATTGCAAACTGACTCATGCTTGGAGGCTGAGTGCTTCCAGACGGCCCTAAATTATTATTACACCATATACATAGGTGTAATAATACACATAGGTCAATTGCCTGTGTTACTAAGGGACCAACATCCATTCATAAAAGCTCAGCTTTAACCCTTACCTACTTTATGCCTGTTTAAATTTCAGAGATATTGTAAGAAGGGCCTTAGGAGCTAAATAAAAAAGAAATGAGAAAGGCTGCGTATCTTACTTTTGTTATAAAAAGAATACAGAGGGAGAAAATGGAAGGTGCTGCGCTTAAAAAATAAAGCGTGCTACTGAATGTGCTCACCCCTCTCGCTCCCATTTCTGGAGAGGGAAGGTGCTAGAGGGGGAGGGTGCATTTCTGTCAATTTATCTAATTATTCTCATTTTCCCTTGTTCATGGGACTGCATCACCAGTGAGTATACCTTCCCCAGGAGCTCCCTGTCAGGGTCTGGGGAGGCCTGTGAATCGGGCAGGGACAAACTTTGGGAGCACCGGATGCACGTGAAAGGCCACGACCCCGCCGAGTCCCGTGTGGCCCGCCGGGACCACTGCAGCCTGGCCGGGTCCTGCCTCCGGCCGGCCACTAACAAGATGGCGGCCCTCTCCGCCCTCACCAAGATGGCGGGCGGGGGCGGGGTCGTTAGCGGCCGCCCCGGAAGTGGTTGAGCGGCGGCGCCTTCCGGGCCCAGCATGGCGGAGGGGGTCGGTACGGGGCCGCGGCTGGCGGAGCTGTTGGCGGCGGGCCGGCGGCTTTGGGAGGAGGTGGAGACCGGCGCCGAGCCCTCTACGGGTGCTCCGGCCGTGCAGGATAAGGTGCGGCAGGGGCTGGACGCGCTGCAGCGGGCGGCCGCCATGGTGGCGCAGCTGGACCTGTTCAGGTGAGGGGAGGAACGGGCTTGGGCCGGGGACCGGTGCCGGGGGCGGGCAGCGAGGCCACACAAGGGTCCTCCGTGCCTTCCGCGGCCTCCACACGGGCCTCCGGGGAGCGGGCCGGGTTCGAGAGGAGCGGGAACGAGAAGGCTGGTGTGGTCTCTCCCCTTACAGCGAGAACGAGGAGCTGGAGGAGATCGCCTCGGCCGACCTGAAGTACCTGCTGTTGCCCGCCTTGCTGGGGGCCCTGACGCTGAAGCAGGTCGACCTGAGCAGGAGGCTGGAGCACCTGGAGAGCGCTCGGGCCCAATTTTGGCGTTTCCTCAAGCTCTGCAGCAGCTACGGGCTGGGCAGCTTCCACTTGCCCCCCGCCAGCCCCCCGGGAGAGGAAGATGCTGGGAGCCCAGCCCCGGGAGGTCCCACTGCAGCCCAGCCTAGCCTGGTGGCCATGGCGTCCAGTAGGCAAGCTAAGATCGAAAGGTGAGGTGGTCGCTCTGCGGTGTTTAAAAGCTTTGGGGAATCAGTTTAAGAGAAGGGGAGAGCCTCAGGCAATGCGAGGTTGTACTGGAAAAGTTTTTGTGTTAGGAAAGAACAGGTTCCCTTGATACTGTAGTGCCTCAGTCATTAAACATTCATTTTAAGATACGCACCATGTATTACTTAATGGCGTTGGACTGCGCACAGGTTGGAGAGGTGTATTTATGTCTTTAGTGTCTGGTCTGTGAATAAGAACTGTACAAAAGCTCTTACGATTTAGCTCTTTCATCACTGCTAACTGCGTAAAGCTGCTCACGTTGGGAGTGTCCTACCAGTGTGCTTATTAGATCTTTAAAAAGGAGGTGGTTGATGCCCCTTTGCTATGGTTTAGTTGGGGATTTTGACAGTCAAGTTGTGGCTTATCGTGGTAGCACTGAAAGCCCCAAACTGAGCTCAAGAGCTGTTTAAATTGCATGAAGACAAAAACAGCATTTATATTCTAGAGAGTAACCCAACTGAGATGGGTTTGGGGTCCCAGGATACGTTGGGGTCAGCGCAGCAAAGCTGTTCATTGTGAGCTGCTTGTCAGCAGTCTCAGAGCTGCACGTCACCTCCCCAGTGTGAGTGAGTTTTGCCGGTGCTCAGGCAGGGCTATGGTTACGTGTGAATTCCCCTCGCTGAGGGCGTGTGTTTGTCTGTGCCGTGACTCCTGCTTGAAGACGAATGGGAGGCACCTGCATTGTGAGTTGTATCACAGGCAGGTTAGCCCTTGAGCAGGGTGAGATGTTGCAATTATATTTGCTTTCAGTAAAATGCATAGACTGCATGAACAAAATATTCCAAAGAAGGCCTGTGTCGCCACACGGGCTCCAGACCTCTCTCGTCCTGAGAGCTCTCTGATTGAGCATGTGCTGAGGGCTGGAGCACCTCTCCTATGAGGACAGGCTGAGAGAGCTGTTCACCCTGGAGAGGAGAAGGCTCAAGAGAGACCTTAGAGCCCCTTCCAGTCCCTAAAGGGGCTACAGGGGAGATAGGGAGGGACTCTTGATCAGGAAGTATAGCGATAGGACAAGGGCTAATGGTTTTAAACTGAAAGAGGGGAGACTTAGATTAGATATTAGAAAGAAATTCTTTGCTGTGAGGGTGGTGAGAGCCTGGCCCAGGTTTCCCAGAGAAGCTGTGGCTGCCCCATCCCTGGAGGGGTTCAAGACCAGGCTGGATGGGGCTTTGAGCAACCTGGTCTGGTGGGAGGTGTCCCTGCCCAGGGCAGCGGGGGTGGAACTGGATGGTCTTTAAGCTCCCTTCCAACCCAAACCATTCTGTGATTCTACACTGTGGTGTCCCAGGGAGGAGGTTGGGATTGCAACAGCCAATCATAGAGAATTTATCCCGCTGTGGAGTGTCAAGACAAACAGGAATGGGGCTTGATGCTTACTGTCCATTCTTCGTGTTGCATTGCAACTGAAGGAAGTAGGACACAAGGGTTTAGCCTGGAAGTCTATTATATAGGTAATTGCCCCATTTAGTAACTAATTCCTGAAAAGATTAAAAAATCGAGAAAGCCCAAATTATATTAAAAGCCAACCTACAAATACAAAAACACCTGAGACAGAAATTGGAAAAGTGTTTTAATCTGCCTTATAAGAAGCTTCTTGCTATCTTTGTGTCACACGGAAGCAAGTCAGAATAACTTTGGTTTTCTCAGTGAAGGAGCCGAGGAGTTAAAGTCTTGTTTTCTCCAGAAGATTAATGTTGCCTGGCTTGCCTAATTTTACCTGGGAGGCTTAATTTTCAAGGATTGCTCAGTTTTTTGGAGGAGAAAAAAAAAAATGAGAGAGGCACCTCCAAATTTAAACTGTCTTCTTAAAGCTGCTTGTAACAGATGGGAGATACTTAAATTATTACAGTAGTAAACCAGCAGAACCTCCCTTTTTGTATACAATTTGCTTTTTAAATATGTGAAGTTATGTTAAACCTCTTTCAATGAGTAGTAAAGATCCTATGTAAGGTCTAAATTTGAGTTGACAAGTGGAAATGATGGGGAAGATGGGAGGAAAAGATTTTGGTGCTGCACGTATGTATATAACCATGCATTTTCAAAGCCTGTTTTAAGCAGGTTGGAACTCTCCCGATTTCTGTAGTTTTCATTTGTCAAAAACCTTTGGTTGTCAGTCATACGAGGTGGGGAGATGGATCCCCCTGCTTCATGTGTTTCTTCTTGCTTACGCGTTGTTAGAGGTCATCAGTAAATGGCAACCAGTATATTCTGGTGCTGCCAGTGCTCCTGCTCTTCTGAATGTAAGAAGTCTCTTCTTTGCTTCTACTGGACTCAGTTGTTAAATGAGTGGGTCCTCTTTGCACAAGGAAGATCTCAAAGACATGAGGACCTTTTGAATATCTGGGATTTGCTTACCCTAATGAGTACTGGTCAGCAACAGGCACCTCTGTGAAAAGCAGCTGAAAGGGGATTGGGGCAGGAGGTAACTCTCCAACTACATTTGATTCAACTTCATGAAATAGGAAATTGTTTATTTTCGTAAACGCTGTGTCTGGACTGGGCTAGAGAAAGGTTATTTAATGATCTCATTTTGTTCTCTTTGAGACAGGTATAAGCAGAAGAAGGAACTGGAGAACAGGTTGGCCTCTATGGCAACCTTTGTGGAGAGCGGGCAAGCAGATGAGGACCAGATACGGGAATTTTACATATTGCAAATCCAGAAGTGGATCAACACCAGCCTTGAGGAAATTGAGAGTATTGACCAAGAAATGGTCATCCTGAGGAGCAGAGGTACAGGGAAACAGGTAGGAGATCTCTTGCGCTGCAGGTCCCGTGGGCTGGGGATAGTTAGACCTGAAGATGGACAGTATTGCGGGTAAATGAACCTCAGAGTTTTGTAAGCTTTATTCTGTGAATTCTTGGTTGAAATTTAGCTCAATCACAGCACAAGCAGATGGGGTTTGGTTTAATTCTGAAGGGGCAGTGGTCTGATTTTTGGATTAGTCACTGTCCGGTGCTACCACGTCTTCTAGACAGTCACATCGTGTGAACTGCTAGACCATTGAGTATCAGAGCCGAACAGTCTGCATGCAGAGGCTTTTCTCCACTTTGCCAGATCCTTAACTCTAAAGAACTAAGTCCATTTGGAAATTAAAAGAAGACCCTTGTGACTTCTTTCAAGCCTACGCTTCTGGTCGGCAAAGCGTGCAGACGTTACAGGAAGAAATGCCCATTCTGAAGCCTGAAAGCTTCTCATAGACTTGCAATTCCTGTGTGGAATAGTCTTCCCGGGCTTTATGTTACTCATCTAAAATGTCTATCTAGAAATAAATAAAAAAAATAATCATAATGTGCTGACATAGCCCATAGTCCAGCTTTGTTGGCACAGCTGGTTTGGGCAGTTCATTATTGGCACTGCAGAACCCTGTTCTTCTGTGGCGCCCTGGGTGATACCGTCAGGAATGATGAGCTCTGCTTGCTTCAGAATGTACTGTGTTTGATCCCCAGGAAAAATAAGCCATATTTCATGCTTTGATCTGAGCTGATCTGGTTTAGCTCTGTCAGCTTTTCTGCTTTGATCAGAGCGGGTGTAACAAAGGCACAAAGAGAAGTGATTTGTAAAAGCTCACAGATGGAGTTCATGATTTAAACTGGATTAAGGCCTGAATTGTCCATCTTGGGAAGTTGCTCTGACAGCAGAGGCGTTTCTCTTCTACAAGACTTTAAAGAAGTTGTTTGGGGTGGGAAGCAGAGAAGGGGATTCTCATATACAGGGTTGTCTTGTGACTATTGTTTGCATCTTCAGGCTTCAGCACCGCCACATGGTACCTCCCGGCAAGTCAGGACTCCATTGAAACCTTTCATTCTTACTCGGGACGCTGTTCAGGCTAAGTATGTTATTTTCTGATTATTTAGACACAGTATGATAGAGTTTTGTGTACTCACATCAAGCCAAAGAGACTCTTTCAATGGCAGAAAACCAGTCATTCCCTTCAGGCATTGTGTCACATCGCGATGGCAGGGGGAACATCTAATGTATTTCTTCCAGTTTCTTTAATTTTTTTCCCTTGCCAACGTGCTGCGGTTTTTTGGCTAATCCTGTTTTTCTCCTATGGGGGTGGCAGAAGAGAAGATTGTATTAAGCAAATATTACTGTGTTAGTTTATAGGCCACGTGCTTGCTGTTTGGTAAACAGTGGAGAGGCGAGGCTTATGCGCCCCTCTAACCTCTGTGTGATACAACAGGATTGTTCTTCACTGTTAAAAATAAAGAGCCCAGCAGTGAAAAGCACATGTGGTCTCTTAATCTAATGTAAATTCTGGAAGATTTCAGTGAATTCAAATAAGTGATCTCCACGGCTGGAAAGATGTGATACCTTCCAGAGAGTCATCAGTCGTGATAATATGGGTTTTAACTCTAAGGCTTTCCCTGGGGAGTCAAGTTCTTAACATTTTGTGGCACTGTGAGATTCTTGCAAGGAATATGGCAGCAAAACCACAAAATGGGATAGAAACCAGATTTCTTGTCATTTTTTTGACACTATTTGGCCTTACATATATTTATTTAGCCAAGCAGTGCCTAGTTCAGCTCCCAGGGGGCTCCTTGGCAAGCTGTGCCTGCACAGAGTGTTCTCCTTTGTGCTGGAGAAGCGAGTCGGGGTCTTTGGACTAGAACAACCCCACCACCAGCAGAATGGACTCTTTAAATGCCATTGGAGCTGGGTTACCGGCAAGTCTGTTGCTGGTGGTCAGGGCTGTAGAAATAAGTTTGTTCTCAAGCCCTCCTTTATAACACGCCTTGTATCAGTATGAATTGGAGTTCTGTGCAAGGTTGTCATCTGCTCATTTGTAGCAATGTAAAGTGTCATCTTTGACTGTCTGTCTCTCTCCCCGTAGAGTGTTTGGTGCTGGATACCCTGGGCTGCCCACCATGACGGTGGATGACTGGTACGAGCAGCGCAGAAGGCAAGGAGTGGTGTCGGGTCAGAGCACCCCTCAGAGAGCACCAGGTAGAGAGCTGCAGAGCAAAAATTGGAACAGAGAACTCGGGAAAGTCTCTTGAGGAGGAGGGTGAACAGGGATGCGTTCAGGGTGTAAAACACCCACTGACTGAGGAAGAGCAGGAGCTGAGTTTATTAGACTGTGGAAATAACTGGATTTCTAGCCTGCTTTTTGGCAATTCCAGTTTTCTGTCTAGACTGGTTCCTGGCAGGGCTTCTGTTTCGAGAACTTGGCCAGGGATCTTCCACTGCCCCTCACTCCTCTTCTTGCCCTTCAGCAGGTGTAACTGATGAAGAGTTGCAGAAGCAGCAGCAGGAGAAAAAGGAGGAGGAGGATGATGAGGAAGCCCTTCAAAAAGCTCGGAACTGGGATGACTGGAAAGATACGCACCCAAGAGGCTACGGCAACCGGCAGAACATGGGCTGATGCTTTTGCCACAGAGGGAGCAGGGCCTGGAAATCCTGTAAGAATTGCCTGTGTCCTGGAGATACAGGAGTAAATACACTGTACATATCTGGAGGTATCCGTGGCTTGTCTGGGAGGCACCGGAGTCAGAGGAATAAACATGACAGTTGGTTTTGGTTTACATTAAATGTCAAGACTGAGCGCACTGGTCATGTACAGTGATACCACGGAGCTCCTCTCAGGCGGAGCTCTTTCCGAGGGGTCAGGCTGCCTCTGTTCTCCCAGTCAGAGGAAGTCCTTGAAAGAAAAGGACATGAATTTGGAAAACTGCTCTTTTTATTGTGGGTGGATGTATTTATTTTTTTTTCCTCTATATTTTAAGCAAAATAAAATCTCTCGTGCTGCCTAGTTCTTGCTGTGAAAATCCCTTGCTCTTTATCCTGGGCTCTTCCAGAGATTTCCAGCAATCAAGGTAGTTGGGGATGGGAAATACGCAGTGTCAGATGGCCATGTTTTTCAGCCAAGGCTTCTGAACACACCAGTTTGCAGCATCACCTTGGCAGGGAAGTCTGCATGCAGCCAGCTGTTCAGTGGCTTTTCCGCAGGCTGATCCCGCTGTTTCTCCCTGCATGGGGTGACCTGAAGTGTTTGAGATTTTTTTTTGGTCTTAAGTAGATCAGGCATTTTGAGGGCAATGTCTTGAAGTGCTGATACTACACATAGTACAAATGTCTTAAGAGGGGTGTTTGTCCTTTTACTTAGTGTGATATGGGATCTGTGTGGCTATAACATACATAATGTCATGTACAACATGTGTGTCCTCTTGTGGAGCCCTACAGAGTCTGTGGTACTCAAAAGCAAAGTAGAATCATAGAATAGTTTGGGTTGGAAGGGACCTTAAAGGTCATCCAGTTCCACCCCTGCTGCCCTGGGCAGGGACACCTCCCACCAGACCAGGTTGCTCCAAGCCCCATCCAGCCTGGCCTTGAACCCCTCCAGGGATGGGGCAGCCACAGCTTCTCTGGGCAACCTGGGCCAGGGTCTCAGTTTGAATAGGTGCTGGCACCAATCCTGCACTGAGTGAAAAGAGAGGACGTGACTGGTTTGCCATACCTGGCACTGACCTGCAGCATGGCCACCGTGTTACTGGGCAAGAAAGTGTTTTTATTTTTTTTCAGTTATTAAAATTACGGCTGAAAGCTGTGGAGTTGCCCAGTGTGTGCTGGCAGCTGTGACTGTGATTTTTGTAAACCTGGTACAGATGTTGGGATGTAAAACCCAAGCAAAGCATCCCTGCTATTTGTGCGTGTGACAGTGTCACCTGGAGCAGGAGCTGTCTTTGGTTTGGTGTGGTTGGGTTCACCAGCAGAGTACTCCCTTACCTCTGGGGACAGTGGCATTCTGAAGAAATTTGGAGTTTTTCCTTCCTATCAGCGTGATTCAAGCACACCCGAGGGGCCAAGTAGGCTGCAGGAGAGCGTAGACATTTTGTATATAGCAATTTCAGCTCCTCTTAATTAATCTCTATCTGTGAAGCTGTTGCACCCTTTTTTCTACATACTGAGTCTCTACAGTCTGCAAAAGCAGATTATGAGGTTTTATGGGTTCCAGACCTCTCTGGTGAAACACTTTTTTAACTTTAACAGCTCACACAATCCTCTACACATATTTATCTCTTTCCTATGTTCGATGTTAGCTGGCTCTGAAATGCAAGTGCTTCTGGAGAGGCACATCCTGAGAAGTAGCTCTAGTGAATCAGATGCTGTGGATTTTTACTCTCCCTTTGGCTGTTGGTCTGAAACTTGATCTCAGGGCTGCTTCTGCTGCTTTTGTTTCATTTTCTTCTTACTTTTTCCCCCCTCAGTGCTCTCCAGGCAGTGCTCTGATCTCCCTGGGTGAGCATGCAGGCTAGTGGCCCTCTTGGCAGTGGAAGAGGAGGTGACAGTGCTGGACGGTGGGGCTGGGGGTCAGGGCCTGTCTGGCAGGTTGTGTTCCCAAACTGTGGAGCAGGAGCCTTGGGGATGACGTTTTTGGGCGGCCCCGGAGGGGAGTCACACTGACGGAGCATGACAGCGGTTTGTGAAATACCCCAAGCCGGACGGTACCATTCCCTGGGGGAAGGTGGCCACCACCGAGCCACCATCGGTGCTGGCGGCGGTGGCTTTCTGAGCAACGGTGGTTGCCCTTCTGGACGGCAGCTCCTCACCCCTCAGCACGACTCCTCGTCCTCCCAAGGACCATCACCTCTTCTCCTTGCTCTGCGAGCCGGGGCCGGAGCGAGTCTGCTCCCCTCCGTGGGGGACGGTTTACCTTGGATCAGCTGGTTAAAGCGGCTGGATACACAATCAATCGCTCTCTGGGATTTCCAAACTCACCTCTTAACCCGCGGAACCAGGCTGTGGCGCAGAGCTCCTTGCCACCATGAAAACAATCATTGCGGCCTGTTCCCAAAATCTTAGTGGTAAGATTATTTCCAAAGGGGGTTTGAATGGTTTCTGATGCGAGGAGCCAGTCGGACAATTAGCGTTTGCTGTCGTTATTGTCCGTTTGCTTTAAGGGGGAAGCTTTTATCGCTCAGGGGAAAGGGAGGTGTTCGGAGCAATTTGGGGTGAGCAGCACCAGAGGAAAACATAGGGTTGCTCAGCAGGAATGAAATTTCTGACGATGCCTCCAGTAACGTTACTCTTGTGAGATGCTCCGGGGTACTGCAAATTCCCCTTCATCTTTCCTCGCTGCCCCAGGCCGCAGAGTCCCAATTTCTGGGTTTGAAGAGGCTCTTGTCACCATGGACGGCAGCAGAGCCCCTGGGGCTTCCCCCTTTTCTGTCTGCTGTCTGGACATTCACGGAGTGCTTGGGGCAGGGGGGAAAGCTAGGAAAAAGAACTGAAAAAAGCAACTGTTTGGTAGGCACAGATTTGCTGGGCAGAGCTCTGCAGCTTCCCTGGAAAAAAAATAAATGGGCAAGTTGGGAAGTTGTCAGCGATGGGGCTGTGGGGGCACTGGGCTGCTGGGGGCGCGGGGAGGAGTGGGGAGGGATTGTTTAAAGCACGACATGCTGCTCAGGGAGAGGGAGAACTATTATTTGATGTGGGTGATGACTCCAGTGTTTATTTCGGTTGTCCCAGTCATGGTTTGGATTGAGCTGGGAAGAGCTGAACCTGCACTGGGGTTTGGTGGTTCTCATCTGACCTGGGGGTCCCGCTGGAGACACGAGAATCCCCATCCTGGGGAGCCATAGGGACAGGTCTGCTCCTGTCTCACCCTGAGCATCTCTCTATCTGGCCGGCATGCTGATTTTGGGTTGTTTTCCCAAGAAAACAAGGCTCTTGTGACACTTGTAGCTCGCTGCGGTTGCAGTGGTGGCCGTGCCAGGTGGTCTCTGCCACAGAGGACCTTTGGCCGGGAGCAGTGTGCTGGTGGGACTGGTGCCTCGGGCCCGTTTTGGGGAGGAGGGATGGGGCCGCGCGTGGAGTTTGGATCCTGGCACCGGCCTGGGGTGGTTAATGGTTCACCAGGGTTGGCTGGAGGGAAGGGGGCGGTGGGGGGAGTGGAGCAGCCGCAGGCTGCTGGACTGTCCCTCATGGGAGTCAAGGCTCGGTGGGGACGGCCAGCCTCGGCCATCCTGGGTTGGCCCCCGACCACTGTCCTTGGCGCTTGCCGGGGGGGCAGACACTGCCCCACGCCTCCCTGCTGCGCCAACTGAGAAATCCCTGAATTCTCTGTGGGCCTGGATATGCCATGGAGGGCACAGGAGAGGTCCTGGCCTTCAGGGACATTGGCACGGTCCGGGACGTGCCGCTCCACTTGGCTCTGCTGGTGTACCCAGGCTCATGGAGATGTTCAGGCTGAGGGGTGTCCAGCCTGCCAGCTGCCCTCTGCTCGGAGCAGGGCTAGCCTCAGAGCAGCCTCAAGTTGCCCAGGGCCACCTCCTGGCATGGTTCGGAGCTCTCTGGGGATGAGCCTAGAATCATAGAATAGAGTTGGAAGGGACCTTAAAGATCATCCAGTTCCAACCCCCCTGCCCTGGGCAGGGACACCTTCCACCAGACCAGGTTGCTCAAAGCCCCATCCAGCCTGGCCTTGAACCCCTCCAGGGATGGGGCAGCCACAGTTTCTCTGGGCAACCTGGGCCAGTGTCTCACCACTACTAATTAAATCTAACATTTCTTCCTTGGATTTAATCTAATCTACTCTCTTCTAGTTTGAAGCCATTACCCTCAACCTACCACCACCCCACCCCATCCCGTCCTTCTTCACTCAACTGCTTCATCCTCCCCATCCTACCTCCTGCCTTGTCCCTGTACCCAAGTCTCACAGCCAAGGGTACCACCAGGCTGGGACCCCCGCTGGCTAGCTGGGACAACATTTGTGCAAGCCATACTGTTTTGGGCTGGGTGCCATGTCCCTTCCCTGCAGGTAGCCGTGCCAGCGTCCGGACTGCCCTGCACACCCTGCTTGCAACACGCTGGCCCTCGCAGCGGGATGTCCACTCCTGGCTCCAGCTCCTCTCCGTCCTGCAGTGGATGCTCAGTTTCCTGCTGCTGGGTGAGTAGGGGGCTGTGGGGTAGTCCCGGTGGGGTGGTCATGCACCCACTAACCCCCCTCCGGCTCCTGCAGGAACCGTCAGCCTGCTGGTCCTCATCTACCTGGTGTTCACCAGCTTCTGGCCCATCTCCGCGCTCTACCTGGCCTGGATCATCTTCGACTGGGACACGCCGGAGAAAGGTGGGGAAGGGCAGAGCCCCCCACTTCCTCCAGCTCTGCAGCAGGATGGGGTGCGGGGTCCCCCGCTTTCTCGGGGTCCATCCTGGCACAGCGGATGGGGAGCACCAAGTCCCACCTGCTCTTTCCCTCCTCTCCCCCATCATCGTCATGGTGGGAAGAGGGATGCGGTGGGTCCACGAGGAGTGTTTCCCGAGGGTCCTGCTGCCATGTGTCATCTGTCGTCCCTCCCTGGTTTGCAGGTGGCAGGAGGCTGCCATGCCTGCGGCGATGGACCGTGTGGAGGCACTTTCGGGATTATTTCCCTGTGAAGGTACGGTGTGGGGAGCCAGGGTGCCAGGATTGGACATTCATGGATCAGTGGTACCACCCAAAAGGCCCCTACAGTCCCCCCGACCCCGTTTTGTTCCCCTGACACCGTTTTGTCCCCACAGCTGGTGAAGACACACGACCTGTCCCCCAGCCACAACTACATCATCGGCTCCCACCCCCACGGCATCCTCTGCGTCGGTGCCTTCTGCAACTTCATCACGGGCTCCACGGGCTTCGGGGAGATGTTCCCGGGCATCCGGCCCTTCCTCACCACCCTGGC
>JAHREE010000551.1:184552-201427 GCA_033628505.1 Tringa tobata
CCGCCGCGGGCCTAACGCTGCGGGCGGACGGTGAGGAGCCGCGAGGGGCGGTGAGGAATCGTGAAGAGCTTTTCTCTGCCCGGGGGTGGGGAGGCGATAACGAGCCGTCCGGGGGCTCCCGCCCGAGGGAGGGGCGGCCCCGCCATGGTCCGGCCTTGTCCCTCCGCCGGCCAGGCGAGCGCCCCGGTCCGCGTTTGCACCGCCTGCTGAGGCCGGGCCTCCTCTCGGGGCTGGCCCGCAGCCGTGGGGCCGGGTGAGCGGCTGGGCCTTGCTGGCGTTTGAGAGAAATGCGGTGGTTCTCAGGACGCTGCTCCGCCCCGTGTGTTGTGTCTCTGACCGTGTCCGCACCGAATGAAAGAGAATGAATGGCAAAGGTGTGCTGTTTGTATACCGTGGCCGTTGCCTCCCTTACATCTTCATTTTTTCGTTTGTTTTATCTGGATGTTACCTCCCTTTTGTACCCTTTCCTCATAATAAATGGATGAGTTGTATCTTTTCCTTGAAAGCGTGGTATTCTTTGCTGTATTACTTTCTTTAGATCCCTTGCTGCTCATCTCCTCCTCACTCCCAGAATTGTAGGTCTTGGAGGAATTTCCAGAAGTTGTCTGGTATCCCTGCCTTACCAAGGTGGGATTGACTGCTGATGACAGACATTTGTCTAACCTGTTTTTAAACCCTCTCCAATGTTCACAATTTCATAATCTTTCTAGGCAGTTTATTCCTTTTCCCTCTTCTCTTCCTTCCACGTCCTTTGAATTTTTCTTGGCTGCCTCCAGCTTCCTGAGAGAGAATCAGAGATATTATATTTGGCTCCCATTTCTTGTCAGTTCTGCACTTTGTGTCTTGATAATATTTGTAGATATAAATTTTAAGTTTTTATGTAAGCCACCAAAGTTTACTCTGTATCTAGAATCTTGTTATGAAGAAAGGATATAAGTCTTGAATGTGGCTTTTCTATGCAGCCTGAGGCAGCTGAACAGTGTTCAGGCCATCACCATGTTTTGTTTTGATGTTTGTGTCTAGAAGTCCAAGGCTTGGTGATTACATAAGTAGCAGAATATGAATATCAAAGCAGATTTATTGCTTGCTTAAAGCAAACAAATAATTCTTTGTCATACGCTTCACAACATAGACCAAATTTTCATTATCATTAATTTTTGACCTATGTAGATTGATTTGGCTTAACATACTTCATCATTTTGTGAATTAATTTCTTAGCTGGTTATTTTGCAGGAGGGTGTCACTGGGAAATATCCTTAGGTTGGCAAGTTCATTCACGTGATCAGTGCTACCAGCATGTGACTCCCAAAGCGGTGGTTATTTTTTTCTACTGCTGCTTGAAAGTGGTTTTTTTCTTCTGTTCTTTTGTAGTTGGGAAGACCTCTCTGATCACCAGGTTTATGTATGACAGTTTTGACAATACTTACCAGGTATGTGGTAGTTTTGTTAGTCTGGAGTGTGGGATTTTTTAAAATATATATATCAGTAAATCTGTTCCCTGCTATTAAAGTGTATGCCTGTGAGAACTGTTAGGAGCAAGCATGTTCCCATGAGACATCAGTTCAATATCATATGTAAGATTGTAATATGCCTTGAAATGGAGATGAGACTTCTTGATTAAACCCAAGCATCTAGTACGATGTTGGGGATTACAGTGTACAAAAAAGAAGCAAGGTTTAGATCCTGTCTGGGTGTATGAGAAGCCTTGAGGAAAATAGGGAGAAATATTGGTTTATGGGGTTGGCTAACAGAGAAGACAATGGTCAGGATGCGTGAAGATGGATGTGGAAGCCTCGGGAAACAGAGAGAAAGAATGAAATATGAACACTTATGATGGTTTCTGGTCTCTAGCATCTGAGTCCAGAGTGCATAGATCTGCAAGAAGTCACCATGGTATATTCTCCTTTTCTCATTTTTTTTTTATTATTACTTTTGTGGTTTTTTTCTTTAGAAGACTATAGATAGAAAAAGGCAGGGAAATCTTGGCAGGGAAAGAATAGGGTAGGGATGAGGAGGCTGCAGATGAAAAACTGAACGTGTGTAAGAGGCCTGAAGATCTCGGGAAGAGTCAGTTGCATTAAAAGCACTTAGCGGTATTTCAAGGGAATGACAAATACGTTTAAGGAAGATGAGACTAGGGTGTTATCTTTTAATTTGGTCCAGAAAGAGTCACTGGTTTAGGTTGGGGTGATTTTAAGATGGAAAAGGAAGAAAAGATTGTTTTCTTGAGGACAAGACATTCACTAGAACTGGATCCTCTTGTGCTTTCTGTGTTTCTTGTCCTGATTTTTTGTAAGGTGCTCTTGCAGATTTACCTGCTTATTGTAGCTGTTAGGAACTCTGTCTTGCCTGCAGAAAATAGGACTAGAAACCAGTACTAATTACAGAAATTGACTGTTGGGGTCCCTTCTAATGTTAAGGGGCTTATGTTCTGATGGAGACCTTCCAGAACATGTTATGCTGCTTGTGTTTAAGACAGATAATCTGTCTAAAATACTCAAATCTGTGACATCAGTAGCCTGTCTCCTGGAGTTATGATGGCCTAGGGCATCTGTTTGATTTAAGTGCCTGGGATCGCATCTAACTTAGTAAATTACTTTAAGTGTCTTTGTGCTGGAATTGCTGTCCAGCAATGAAAACGTGAATGGAAGGAGACATACAGAAAGAACTGCCTGGGAAGTGAAGCTTCTGAATTTCACTGGAAAGGAAGCACATTCTGAAATGGAAAAGCCCCAAATGAACGTTGCTTTTTAGCTTTCAGTACAGTTGCCCACAATTTATATATATCTAATTTGCTCCCATCTTTTGGTTATTTGTAAGAAGATAATTCTTGCCAGACTGAATTGCGGTAGAGCAGAAAGAGATGCCAGTTCAGATATGATCTGTGTTTAGATGCATGAACGTCTGAGGCTAAAATCCAGACTCAGAGGTTCTCATGCAGTTGAGACGTGTTAGAAGAATGATGTGAAATGAAGATGGTGCAGATATCCAGTTTGCTTTCTTTTTATCAACCATATTGAAGGCAAATGACTTAAACAGCTTAATTTAAGTTTGTGAACATTTCTGAGAGTTTGTGTAGAAAGATCTGAGTTGCAGATGCTGGAAGGCGGGTTGCAGTTACTAATGCTTTTTCTTCTTTTCAGGCAACCATTGGAATTGATTTCCTGTCAAAAACAATGTATCTTGAAGATCGCACGGTAAGTGAGGCATCTGTGTGATAGCATGGCGACTGCAGGCAGGGGAGCGGCGGTTGCTGTGCGTGCTGTTCCGCCTGGCTGTTCCTCCAATGGCTCCTGAAATCCCACGGCAGCCGTCAGAGGGGCAGCCTTTGTTGAATCAAATCACTGACCCACTCTCCTGTTTCTGATGATACATGTTTATATCTGATACCTCTAGAATGAAGTCACAATCTTTCATGCAAAATTGGGGCAAGCTAATGGCCATATCCCGAGCCATAGGCTGTTCTGCTATGGGCTGTCTACTTTAGATATAGTTTGCTCCCAGAATTTGCAGCTCTACCTGTGGAATTGTCAGTATAAAAGGTTCTGAACAGACCTCAGGCAGTTCCAAGTCTTGAAGTCATTAGGGATTACCAGTGGGGGCATAGTTCCTTCCCATAGAAACCCTCCTTTTATAACACAGTTCTCACTTATTCTTAATAAAGTAATTTTGGATTTAGCTTGCATGAGATTCCTTTTTGCATAAAGAGATCCCTCACATCCCTCTCTTGTCTTTCAATATTTGTTTTTTCATTAGTTCATGTTTTGCTAGTAGTTGCCTTTTTGCTAGTTTTACTATTGGCTGAGAAACTGTTGTGGGGCGGAAGGGTGTGTGGTGGTGCGATAGAAGTCCTTTGTTTTGCTTTGGGTCTGTTGCTTCTGAAGAAGTCTCAGCCCAGTGTGCTTCTTTACCATCTTACCTGTGATTCACCCTTAGAAAAGACCTTGCTTAATCTTTGTTTGGGAGAAACTACTTGTATAACATTCTTCAATGGTGCTGGCAGTGGCAGAAGGAAAAGAGCTCGGGAACGCTGCTTAACACCTGTGAAGGCCAGTTGGAGTGCCTGCGTGCTGTTTTCAGCAGCATAGTCTTGATTTCTTGTGGTTGTGTAGGTCAGAATGTCATTTACCCACTGGCCCGCTATCCAGAAAGTACCATTTTCTTTCTGATGTTGGATATACTGTTAGCTTTCCTGCTTCTGTAAGTGGTCCACAGAGCCCGTAAAGCGTGTTTAAATAACAGAGAGGCATTGATTGTAGGTAAGATGAGGGGGAAATACAAGCACACAAGCTGGGCAAATTCAGACATTGAAATAATTTCTCAGATATGGCTAATGAAATGAAGAACATTAAGCCTCTAACTACAGCATACGCTTTAGCATATTTGATAATGTCTTTACACCAAATAATGTACCTTGAAATTATACTTGTGCCAAATCACTCAGCGCTAAATGTAGCCTGAGTAGCAACTACTAGCCAGCAGAAAGGACAAATATATGTGGAGCTGGGTTCTTCAAAACCATCTCCAGTAGCCAGCGCATTGGAGCTGTGGCACTAAGTGAGCTGGGGCCACAAGAAGCCCTGTCCTCACTCCCAACTGTCAGGCTGCCAGTTCCGTGTTACAGCTACAACCTCATTCTTGAAAGACTGAGTAGTGGTTCCTTTTCTGAGTCTTGATATCTTCCCAGACTTGGATTTAAGCAGAAGGTAAGCCAGTCTAGAGGGTGTTTGCTATCCTGGTACCCCACTGCTCTGTTTCAGTACTTGATATCAGGCTTTCCAGCGAATTCATCTGCAGTGGGGTGATGTGGTCCTTATGGTTAGGAGTGACTGCATCTAACTACCTGTAGGCTGCAGTTTGCTTGTGTGGCTCTTGTAGCCCCACACTGAGGTATGTATGCTTATTTCCCTCGTTAGCACATGGTGTGAGAAGGTATTTTTTAGGGATATCTTGGTTTTATGATTAACTGGAAGAACACATTCGTATGTGTGAGTTACTAGTGGGTCTGTGGAGGGAGGGAGGTTTCTTAGACACGCTTGGCTGAGGTTACTGTCAGAATGCAGTTAGAAGTGCCATTAGCTCTTTTCATGTTTCTGTTCCATTTTAACTTTCCTTTTGTTGCATTATTTTTGCCTTGCAATTTTTTTTTCTTTTTATTTCACTTGAGTTTTGGTTTTGTTTTCCATTTTCCTGCTCTTCCCTTTCCCCCTTCCCCTACGCTTTTCCATTTCCCAGATCAGGCTGCAGCTGTGGGATACAGCCGGCCAGGAGAGGTTCCGCAGCCTCATTCCCAGCTACATCCGTGACTCTGCTGTGGCTGTCATTGTCTTTGACATTACAAGTAGGTATTGAGCCGGAGTGTCTGCAGGGACCTTGCTTTTAACATGTACCTTTTATGTACTAGAAGTGGTGGTGGTATCTGAAAGGAGCTAAGACAGTTGGAGGAGGAGAAGCTAAGGCTGTTGGCCCCAGGACTGTAGGTGTTTCGTGGGCAGAGGGGAAGTAGCTGAGCATCTTCTCCCCAACCAGTGGTAACTCCATCCCATAATACAGAAACCAGGCAGTTGTTTAACCCTGATCTGCTCAAAGCTCAAATGGTGGAAGTGATACACAGAGGACTGGCAGGTGGGTGAACAGGGATTGTGATTTCCCGTGTGTCTGTGCTGATTGGAATGAAAGGTGGTTGGTAGCCCTTGGAGAGCTTTATGTTTTTTCTTGTTTTGGTTTTATTAAACCTCAAAATTATTATTTTTTCCCTCTCTGGATAACTAGAGAGGAAATACAAGTAACAACTTCAGATACCGAAGCAATGGAATACTGTCAGAGCAGGTAGAACAGTACAACACCCGTTTAAATAAAAGTGGCTTAGGAGGATTCAAGACTCCCATTTCATTGAAGAGGAGAGATGGTGATTCATGAGAGTAACCAGAGAGCTGTTGAAAGAGAAGAGATGTAACTACTATAATTTCTAAAAAATAAACAAGCTTAAAGGGAAATTCTCCATAACTTTTGGCATTAATGTTTTAGTATAAGATATGAAGATAGGAATACAATTATTTCATTATAACTTCTTGTTATTGATTCCACCTGGTCTGTCTTTTTGGGTTAAGCTACAGGATCACCATAAATATGTAAACAGGATTTATACCAGTGAGCCAAAACCATGTGAACAAAATCTTAAGAATGTAGTGCAGGTGAAAAATCTCTGGCCCACCTTTATTCTGTCACTTTCTCCAGATTATAGTGAGGCTTTACAGAGCAGAGGTTTGTTTTAGTTAACAGAAGTGCTTAACAAATAATAACCCTCTGTTATGATTTATCTTGCATGTTGAGGGCACATAATTATATGGTCTTACTCCTAATCCTATAGCTTAAGTACTTGACTCTGGGAGGATTTCTGGTTTGGTGCAAACTGGTGTAAAAATGGAGTGATATGTTTGGGTTTGAGGAGTGCTGAGATGTGCATGTGATGATGTGACGATGGCTGGGAACTCTTCTAGGTGGGGCAGTGTGGCAGGCTGCATAGGTTGCCATCTTTTGTCCCCACGGTTATGACAGGTACGGGATGCTGCTTATGCAGGCAGGTGGAAAAATCTTGCCAGTCCAGGCTGTTCTTAATAGCTTCCAGACATGTCAAAAATAATTAAGTGTGAGCTGATCTCATCATACTTTGGTAATGGTCTCATCTTTTCAGGTAATTTCATTTTTTTTTTGTTACTGCTCTTTGTTCTGTTCTCAGTGACTGGGAGGCTTTTAGTTTTCTTGTGTTATCGAAGGAACATGCTCATGTACCTCTGAGGGCGTGATGATGGTGAGCGCTAGTGTGATTAGGAAAACATAGTTTCCTTTATCACTCTGAAGAGCTATATATTTGCATTGTCTTTAGTTGTAACTGTGTTTGGGAACCTCAAATAGTCTCCTGTTAGTTAATGATTGTTGTGGTAGTAAATCAGTAGTAAAATAGGGAGAGTCCCATAGGACATAACTAAGTACCAGTCAAGATACTCTTAACTAGCAGGGAAAAACCATAAAATAGCATGTGGGGAGCTGATTAAAAAAAAAAAAAAAACACACAAAAAAACCAACAACCGAATTGCTTACTTGTTGTTACTGTGCTGGGCATCTTGAAGTGCAAGTGGCCCATGGAGAGATCCATGGCAAAAATCCATATTGCAACTCTGGCCCCTTTCTGAACAAGTTGCCTTCTCTATAAGAGAGGATTAACTCCTGGTTGAGAACCTTTCATCTTTCCAGACCAGTAGGGTCATTGGCATGCGAGTGGGTTATTTATATTTTCTCTTCCCCTCCACAAACTTTGGCTTGTAGAAGTGAGAAGCCACAGAAGGCTGTGGTCACTGCAGGAGTACCTGCACACCAGCTGAAGGCCTTCCCTCAAATAGCATTACCCTTCACTATGAGATTACTGGGGACAGTTTTTCCCTAGTTCTGTCGTACTTCCTCTCGTTGCCTTTTTGAGTCTGAAGGTTGGAGCGTTTAAATTTCCACCTCGGTAAACTTTCTGGGTGAATAGTCGGGTGTAGCAGCAATGTCTTGGGTGCTGTGTGGCAGCTTGCTGTGATGGCTAGAAGCCAGAGCCCGAAGCTGTCATTATCAATCTGATCTGTCAGCATGAAAATGATATTGTCCAGTTGTATGGAGTTTTTCACCCTGAGTTTCCTGGGGTAGTGGAGAGTCCTGACTTTTGCAACTGTAATCAAGGCTGCCTTCAAAATGAAGCATGAGCTAATTGCTTTAACTATAAGCCCTAATCTTCCTTAAGCCCTAGGGCATCAGATCTGCATACCCTGAGGTAGATGCGATGTTTTGAATCTGCTTGTAGCGAGACACTTTGCAGACTTGTGCTATGTCCGGCTTCTACTTATCTCCTAAACAAGCCAATTATTGGTCCTTCTGAAACCACTTTCTCTGTTACAGCCAGTCTCCTACAAGCTGCCTTATTAACTGCTGTTTCATGCATAAACAGCTGCTTTCCTTCGTTGCTGAACAAGTGGCTTTGTGAGCACATCTGATTCATGTCATTAAGATGAAAACCAGTATCTGCCCTCCTGTGAAACTTGTGCCTGTTGAGAATGCCCACAGCAATCGTGTTTTCTGGCAGTGGAGCGGTAGCTGTAGAGGTAGCCAGGGAGGGCAATGACCTGGAAGGAAATGGTATCACTCCCAGTTATGAAAAAAGCTTTTGTTTAGCATTCACTGTGGTAGTTGGGCATGTTTTGAACGTTGCTGTTTCAAACGGGCAGGTGCCAGACCTTAGAGCTAACATATGTAATAGGTCAGTTTGTGTTTGGGCATAGTTCTGGAGATCAGACTGTACTTCTCGTACCCTTTGTGCTTGTTTCTGATTCCCGTACTTATCTGAAAGGGAGAACCCGATGCCCTTTGTGTCACATGAAGCCTACAGTATATAGCTTTTGCTCTTGTTTCTGCTGGAACTTATTGATTGCCTTAATCTTGCATGAAAATCCCCATTGCCATCTTCTGGGTGCTTGATGCTGGAGAATGGATGCTGTTTTGCTATGTGCTGTCTGGGCTGAGGGAATTGCATGTCTGTCGTGTGGGAATTGCCCAAAAAGCTTTGATCTGAGATGCTCTAGGCTAGGAGTCTGGTGGAGACCCCATACAGAGTGCTGGGTAGACCAGGAAGGCCAGCTCTGTATTGTTAGCTGCTGCTGCTATCAGCATTTGGGTAGTAGCCATAACCTCGGGCTCTCTGGGAACACCAGAATCTCTAGGCAAGCACATTATCTACAACCAGAGTCAGAAAAGCCAACTTTGGTGGTGTTTGGAAATTTGGGGCAAGATTCCAAGGTCAACCTCGGCTTCTCAGACTTAATAGAGTTAATTCTAGAAATGGCCTTTTCTCTAAAGGACAGTTTCCTCCTTTCTTTTCTCTCTTGCTCTCTCTCTCTCTTTCTCTCTGCTCTCCCTGGCCTGGTACCAGCAGGTTCGACTGCAGCTTTGGGACACAGCAGGCCAGGAGCGGTTCCGCAGTCTCATTCCCAGCTACATCCGCGACTCCACTATTGCTGTGGTAGTCTATGACATTACAAGTGAGTGATGCTTTGGTGTCTCGTTATTTGAAATACTACGTGTAAGCAGAACTAATAAAGTTAAAACCAGAAGTTCTGCAAAAAGAGGATTAACGTTAGAAATGTTTTTTTTGTCCTGCCATGCTTTTCTGTCTGAGCAGAAAACAATTTATGGGTCATTTATGTGTGGTGTGGGAAGATTTGGAGAAGCACCTTCCCTCTCTGAGAAGAAGTTTTATCCTGTTTGATTCTTCCCTACAGACTTGAATTCTTTCCAGCAAACCTCCAAGTGGATTGATGACGTTCGGACAGAGAGAGGAAGCGACGTCATCATCATGTTGGTGGGGAACAAAACTGACCTGGCAGACAAGAGGTAATGGAGGGGAGCTGGCAGCCTGGCTGTCCTGGCCAGTAAAAGCAAGGAATTGACCAGCTAGTCTGTCTTCAACACAATTTGTTGACTTTAAATGAAGCATAAGTAGCTCGCAAGTTTCTGCTTGTTCCAAGATGTAGCATGAGCTTTTATAGTATCAGTCTAAGAGGCTTCCTTCTCAGACTAAATTCATGTCATGCATAACACAAACTGTGATGTTGTGGATATGTGAGAGGAAATTAAATTAGCAAAAGCAGACTTCCCCAAGAGACCTGAGAAGTTAATTAGACTCTGAAAATCACACAGATTTAATGTTTTGGGACATGTCATAGAGCATTTTGCTTTTAAAACTCTTAATCCTACAGTGCCACTTCAACATAACCATGTGAGAGCGTCTTAGAAGACCACGGGCTTGTGCTTTTGCATTTCTATCCTTCTCTTGATCGTTGATTTAGCAAAAAAAATTGTTTAATATTTTCAGAGATTGTCATTCTTTATGAAGATGTCAGAAACGGTCTAGATAAGGAAAGATTTTTATTTTAATAGTTAGTAATAGTTGGCAAAGGGAAGATGGAGTAAGCCGTGCAGTTCCTTACAGTCCCAATACTTTACACTGAAACATCTTCGCATACACCAGGTCCTCTAAAATGTCAGAGGACATATGAAGCATTGAAATGATGGGAAATTTTTATCTGATGCAAAAGAAGGCATCTTAGAAAGGCAGAAACCGGGGAACACCTGGATCTCACAGCAAAATGAGGTCTTATAAAATCAAACCCTTATCCTTTGCCTGTTCACAAGACATTTCTGATCAAAAAATAACAGCTTGAAAAGCCTTCCAGGTGGAACATAAATGTTTTCTCAGAAAGATCTCACACTATTATCTGAACTGCCTGTTTTTTAACTCTGTTCCTTGGGATGATGGGCCTAATAGGGATCTGTTTCATTGTTGGACATTATCACATTTTAAATTCTAAACCTTGCTTTATTCCTGCCGTGTACACATTGCTTCAGAATGTATTGGGATGTGGTTTTTTCCCCTTGTAGTTTTGGTGTTGTCCAAATGCTCGTATGAGACAATAGCCAGCATCCCTGGCTGCACAAACTGGTCTCAGGAGATGCTTTTTGTCCTTTATTCCTGTACTAGTCACACTGTTTAGTTTTTTTCATTTGTCATGCCTAGCAGGAAAAGCATAGATAATTCTAATACTGGCAGGTGGTTTGAGTCAGTGGGGGGGGGAAGATAAAGTTAGGCTCTAACAAGGCGCTGTGTGGGCTTTGTAGTGATGGTTCCTACAGAAACGTGGTCTTTGTCCACCACACAGACCACCTTAGTCTTTACAACTATTTGGCTTTTTCCATTTCCAGTAGGGGGCCTTTCTAAGTGGCCTGTGCCTTGCACTTTGGAAATGTTGGTAACGGTGTTCAGAGCTTCAGAAATCTGATAAAAATGTGTATAGCTGCTTTGGATTAAGAATTCGAAGTGGCAAGACCTCAGATGAGTCTCTGAAATCAGCTTACAAAAAGCAACAGAGCAAAATCCAAGATATTCTACTTGAGCCAGCTCTGGATATTGACAGCATAACTCCTGGGAGCTGGAAATAACTGCAGCTCCCCAACTGAATAACCTGAATTTCTACGAAAATCCAATTTCATATGGAACTGGAAAACCCAATGGGATAATTTCAGCCTTGGATTATTTCCTGATAGTACGTAAGTGAAGGAGAGTGTGTGCTGGACAGCTGGCCCAGCACTGTCATAAGAATTAAAAATACCAGAAAATTGTTTGAAACATAGCTACAGTTGAAGTTCACGTAGCACTAGAAGTTCTTATTCTTATTTTAGAAGCTTATTCTTATTTTAGAAGCTTAATGTAAGCGACAGTCTTACCAGTCTACCAGGACAGTAGTCCTGGTCTAGGCTAGAATTTGGAATTCTGGTGTACATCCAGGTACCAGTAAAAGAAGCTGCCTTGCCTTTCTTTTAAAGGGAAGGTAAATTTGTGTTTGGCTGAAATACCGGGCCTTTTAAGGCTGGGCAGAGCCACAGTATCAGTCTGAGCTTTGTCACATTTTTCAAAATAGAATACAGCATATTGGAAGCCATTCATCCTATGGTAAAAACCAAGCGATGATGCAAGTTAAGTTCTGAGGCCAGAAAGCTGAACTAAAAATAGCACTGTTCTTATTCGGTGCAGGCTGTTAAGTTTTTCTTTCCTGCTAATGTTGCTTCAGTTGGTGGCGGGGTTTTTTGTTTTTGTTTTGTTTTGGTTTTTTTTCTGCAGTTTTTCTTTTTATTATTTTTGGACTGTTTTTCTTTGTTTTGGATTTTCTTTTCTGTGATTTGTTCTCGTTGCTGTAGACAGGTTTCTATAGAGGAGGGTGAGAGAAAAGCCCAAGAACTGAATATGATGTATATTGAAACCAGTGCTAAAGCAGGATATAATGTGAAACAGGTATGTACAGGGTATTGATGAAAGAACCGTTTGCAGGTGCTTGCTCGCAGGTAGCAGCCTAGCATTTGCTGTTGCATTCTATTTGCTGCTGGAGCCTTTCTGAAACTTTTCTGTAACCTCACAAGAGTTCCCTCCTGTTGACTTTTGGGAAACTGCTTTTTGTATCAGGTGCAGCTTCTGGGGATTTTTCCTTCCCTTGAGGATGCTGTGAATGAGGCTTAAATGTACTGCACAAACTTCATCCTGTGCTGATTGTCTGTTATTAACAGTCATAAGCCCAGGCATTCCCTGGGTAACTTACCTGAGGTTGTTTCAGTCTTAGCTGGAGGACCTGGGAGTCTTTAGGACTCAGAGGTCCTGAGGTCTCCATTGGTGGACTCTGCACCCTCGTAGGGGACAGTGAAGCCCTCCACTGAAGAGCGTCTCAGTCACAGACATCTAACTCTCCCTGTCTGTTCTTCCTTTCTGTCTTTCTGCTTCTGTTTGAATCTCTGTCCAGGCAAATCACTACAGAAGAAGGTGAACAGAGAGCCAAAGAGCTGAATGTGATGTTTATTGAGACCAGTGCAAAGACTGGATACAATGTGAAACAGGTAGATCAATGTTATGTTCTAAAGGCAGGAAATCTGCCCTTGACTGCTCTGTATGGGAATGCTTCTGCTTGGGGTTCATGTTACATCAGATATTTGCTTGTAGTGTTTACTGTCAGCCCCTGAAATGCTTCTTGCCCAATGATCACTGCCTCACCTTTATCTACTGGAAGCTCCTTTCCTGCCAAGTCAATGATTCCCAGTTAAAGCTAAGCAAACTCACCTTGAACGAAAGGAGAATCTAAAACCAGGACATGCTGAGGGATAGGAATGGCACTATTTTGCACAGCCAGTCAAACATAATTTTTGTACATTCCCTTTGCTTTTGTTAACAGTTAATGCACTGTTTTCCAAAATCGGTGTTGACATCGGTCAGGATAATTGCTTATGCTGATGCACTAGAGCAGAAGTTCCTGCTTCTGTTTGCAAGCTGCAGAGGAAAATCTCAGAATAGTTGAGGTTGGAAAGGATTGTCTGGTCCAAACCTCAAGCTCAGAGCAGGCTGCCCAAACCTGACTCCAGTTGGATTTTGAATATCTCAGAGGATAGAGACCCCATTTCTCCATGCAACCTGGCACAGTGTTTGACTATCCGTACAGTAAAAAAAAACTTTAAATGTTTCTCTTGTGTTTAAACAGAACTTCTTGTATTTCAGTTTGTGCCCATTGCCTTTTGGTATAAGCTTGTGATCCCACTCTCTGCTAGTTCAGGAATTGTTCTGAAGCGTGACAGAACTTGGGGAGTAAGGCAGCCTTAAGGTCCAGGGCTCTGCAGGGAGCATGAGTACTGTTCATGTCAGCTGGGAAACACGCTTACTGGTTTCCTGCACACCAGCTGGTGAGGAGAACCTCACGATGGGGTTAGGAGGCTTTGGGTTTGTTTCTTTTGACAATTCTGGATTGAATCTACTTTAGTCTTTGGTCCTGACTTCCTGTTGCTTTATTTATCTAGCGGGTGCTCGCAGTGAGAACTTCTGTGATTCAAAGGATGCGAACTGCAGCACCTTGCTAGTACCTCAGTGGCTTGATTTTCCAAGTGACACAATTTGGAGGTGTGGATGAGAAGCCCCCACCAAGCTACTATGAGAAAAGTCATCGTTAACTGATGATTCCTCTAGCTCTTTATGCAGCGCTGTTCACCAGAGAGCTTGGTGGTGTCTGTGTGTGAGCTGCTGCATCAATGTCAGCAGGAGGAGCTCTTAAGCATTGACTTGAAAAATTATGCAAAACCATTTTCTGTTTTTATGGGGATATGATAGTCCTTCCCAGCTCTAGCACATTCTTAGTAGCTTAAATGCAGCTCACTTGAGTCAGCTATTGTGCTTGGAAATCGCTGGTTTGCAGCAGGACTGAAGTGAAAGTTATCCATAGATTTCTTAAACCTTTGGTCTCTTCTGAGGTTGCTTATCCGAAGTCTAGAATTTTGCACTGTAATATTGCTGGGTGCAAAAGCAGTCGAGGCTGGAAATGGTAGATGACGTGCTTAGTGAGTGCAGGAGGGAATTGTTCTATGTGTCCCTGGAAGAACTGTTACTAATTAATACCATGTTCTGTTCAAGCAGAAACAGGTAAAATAAAAATGTCTTTTTTAGGCATTGAATAACTTCCTCAATTAAACCTGTTAAATTTCTTAGATAAGATTCTTGTGGCACTTGTTGATCATTGCATTGCTTGCTAAAGTACCTATGTAACAAGTTTGTACAATTTGGACTCTAAGATCTGATGTAAAGCAATGTGTTTTTAACGTGTGGTTTTTTTCTGACAACTCTTCAGCTCTACCTGTTTCTCCTTTTCAGCTTTTCCGTCGTGTGGCTGCTGCCTTACCTGGGATGGACAGCACACCAGAGAAGAGCAAAGAAGACAGTATCCTTGCTTTCTCATCAGTAACTTTTCCTGGTCTCATAGTATTTGACAATTATCTTTTCTTAGGTTGGGCTTACTGACTTTTTGGCACATTGTGGGGATGGGCCTTACTGGGGTTTTGCAGAGGTATGGCTGAAACAACCAGTGTAAGTGTGGTGCTTACCTGTGGGCAAAAATTGATGACCCTGCTTGTGGTCTGTACATAAATGTACACAACTACTGAGGATGGCAAGCACAAGCTTTGCTTTCTCCACATAAGCTTAGGATAAAATTTGCAGAGTTTTAAAATACCATAATTCTTTCCTCTGTTTGCACAGGGCTGTCTTGTGCCCAGATCTGTCTGACCGGGCTCTGTCCTCTACAGGGTCTTGACATACCAAGTCCACTTGCTTTGCAGTTTTTTCTTAACTTGTCTCTCCCTGCAGTGATTGACATCAAACTAGAGAAACCTCCTGAGCAGCCAGTAACGGAGAGCGGGTGCTCCTGCTAACAGGCCCGTTCTGTAGCAGCACATTCCCCAACCGGCCAGTCTCACTGAAGAACATCACCGCTCATTGGCTAGGCAACCCTACTTTGTGGGCTGAAAAAAACCAATCTACTAAGCGAGCGAACTCCCTGTTTACTGGTGGGGAGCAGCCCCGGCCGCCCCTCTTACTGCATGGTATGAGCCCTGAGTGCAGAATGAGTGTCCTGTCTTTTATTTTATTTTTTTATGTTGTTGCACTTTGGCACTACGGTGCCCTTTACACTCTTTCTCTCTCTTCCTCTCCTTCCCCCCTTCTTCTCCTCCCTGCCCCCCCTCCTCCCCCCCACCTTGAGCCTGTCTGCTCAGATGTATCTTGTGAATGCAATGGAAAAGCCACCAAGTTAGGGAAGACAAAAATAGAGCTTGGGGGTGGGCTTTCCACCTTCCTTACTGCCTTGCATCTTAACTAGTTCCCTCTCCACTCCAGCCCCGTCTCTGTCCTGCATCCCCACTTCCTCTGTTGAAAGGCTGCTCCTTTTAAACCGGTCAGTTTGACTTGGCCTTGCCTTTTTGGACAATACAGGTTATCTGTTTCTAGGCTTTTGCTTCCTGCAGGGCACACACAATATTAGCTCCTCCGTTTCTCCTTTCTGTGGATGATCTTGGCTGACTCTTGCTCACGACTTCTGAGGTTTTTTTCCCCTCGTGTTACACGCAGCACTGGAAACCCCCAGACTCTGATAGCTTTGGCCTTGTTGCTCCCGTTTGTGTAGCAGAGACATCCCACAGACTCCTCTCCTCAGTTGGAATATCTCCCCAGCCAGAGGATGTTGGCGCTCGGTGAGTGTGGGGAAGGAAGAGGGTAATGGAGGCTTTGCAGCGATGAGGCTGGATGGGGAGAGATCCTCAGGGTGGTTTGTAGAGACCTGAGTCCTGTCTGTCAACAGTGAAAGCAAACGGTTACCCAAAACCCGTCGGTACAGGGGCAATACCATGGATGGCATTGGGGCTCCTTTCCTAATCTCTGTCCTCCTGTTCATCCTCACATAGACTGGGACCTTCTTCACGCAGGTCACAGCAGATAGAAGGCCAGTGATAGCTGCTCTGCTTTCATACCGAGGTTGCTGCTTGATGAAATCATACATAGCCATTTCTACCGTTGTAGTAGCCTCCTGGGGGATGGGGCTAGTAGCCATTTCACTTTTGGAACAGTCTTAAGCTGTCACATTGCCAAAACCAAGATGAGCAGTGGCAGGGATTTATTGTCAGAGCTGGGTAGAGGAGTGGAGGAACATGTGCTGCTGAAGTGAATTTTGGTGTCACCTCTCAACCTTGGAGGGTGGGAAATAAATCCTCTTTCCCCCAGCCCCTGGGTTCTAATCACGTTATTGGAGCTTTTCAGAGATTCTTACTGGGGTTTTTCATCCATCTGTCTGAACCAGAAGTCTGTAGGTTTGTTGACAGCGAGGAGAACAGAACAGTCGGATGGCTCTAAGCCATTCACTGTTCTTTTTGTCACCCGGTCTATGTCATGCTGACAGGGGGGACGCTAGCGGGCAGGAGAGCGACTGACCGCAGTGCGAAGGGTGGGGACAGCAGCGTTTGGCGGTGGGTGACACTGTCCTAGCAGGATGCCCCCCGGTCACTGACATGGCGTGCGCACTTTGAAGCCTGCAGACCCTCGAGGGAGGGGAAGGGGCAGCCTCGGGCAGGGAGGTGGCAGTCCCCGCGTTGGCAACAAGTCACCTCGCTGCCGGTGACTGCCCTTTTGTCCCCCAGAGCCCTGTCCCTTCCCCTCCGGCTGAGCTGGCCTGCAGGAGGAAGCTGGGATGTTGTTTCCCATTTCACTCCGGAGTGTCCCCCTCCCCTCCTTACCCACGGTCCCAGCTGGCAGAGTGGGGTCCCAGCGCCGGCCCCCCCCTCCTCTCCTCTGTACATACCCCTGTTGTGTGGGAATTGCTGATGTTTGTCGGTGTGTCCGTGTCTGCCGTAGAACAGGTTTTGCTGTCCCCTTCTCACGGGCAGGTGTGCGCTGCTCTGCTGTCGTGTTGTTCTGAGTCACGGAGCTGGGGGAGGGAG
>JAHREE010000551.1:220944-232395 GCA_033628505.1 Tringa tobata
GGTAAAAAAAGAAAGGCAAATAAAACCCCAAACCTGTTTCCTCAGTCTAATTAAGTCTGACTCTGTACACTGCTTAGTAATTCAGGTGTTTTCTCTGTAGCATTTCCAGCCTCTGAATCACGGAGCAAGGCATCTGTCATAGAAAACTTAATTATTGCCTTGCGAAAGAGCAGAATCTTAGTGCTGGGAGGAATAAATGAACTAAAACTTCTTTGCCAAGACTGTGACACAAATTTATTAATTTTCCAAGGATTTTTCAACTTCTTCCTCTTATAAACTCTAGCAGTTTAAATTGACTGATTTTTTTTTTTATTATTATTTTTTTATTTTTAAATCCTGACCATTTGATCTTTTATCTGCTCCCTAACCCTAGAGCCACCTCGGCTGTCTGAGAGGAATGGGGCTATGGTTGTGGGACTCCAAAATGCCTTAATAAAATAGAAACACACTGTTAGTACTTCTGGGGCCTCAATCCATGTCATTTCTACATGTAGCCAAAGACTCGCCGGCCAACGACAGCAAAACCCCGTGCACTTACCCCAGAAATGGATGTGGAAGAGCTGCTTTCTGACTCGGGGGAGTCCGGAGGGGAGATGAGTGATGCAGACTGGGTTCCAGTAAAAGCAGCCAAAGGACCAAAGAAAAGTGTGACAGGGGTAAAATCCAGTTACTTGTGACTTGTTACCTATGACAGAATCACTTGCCTGTACCCCTATGGATGGCATTGGTTATTTGTCATATTCTGACAGAGCAAAATTGCTGTGAAACTATGCCCCTATTGAGGCGTGTTCTTCCCCTTTCACAAAGGGGTAAATTATTACATAGTTCACTATGGACTGGCTGAAAACATTAGTGGTTACCACAGGAAACTTATGAATTTTAAGGTCTAGCTTTAGTTCCTTTCACTGCAGCTTATCAACCTGAGACTCAACTGCAGAACTATTAGTGGTTTGATTTTTAGGGAAGTTCTTTTTGGCCGTGTTGCAGGGAGGAGGGGTTTGTGCTTGACATTTGGATCTTCTGAGTTCATTTACTTAACCCAGTGGAACTCCAGTGTAAATTACTGCTCAGTGTGGAACTGTAGTGTGGAGCAGCTGGTCTGTGCAGTCTCCTACTCCCTCACATACCTAGGCTAGCAAAGAGATTCATTGCTCTGATCGTAGAGTATTGTAGAACAGTTTGGGTTGGAAGGGACCTTAAAGATCATCCAGTTCCAACCCCCTGCCCTGGGCAGGGACACCTCCCACCAGACCAGGTTGCTCAAAGCCCCCTCCAACCTGGCCTTGAACCTTTCCAGGGATGGGGCAACCACAGCTTCTCTGGGCAACCTGGGCCAGGCTCTCACCAGCCTCACAGCAAAGAATTTCTTCCTAATATCTAGCCTAAATCTGCCCTTTTTCAGTTTAAAACCATCCCCCCTTGTCCATGGCTCCCCTCCCTGACAAAAAGTCCCTCCCCATCTCTCCTGTAGCCCCTTTAGGGACAGGAAGGGGCTCTAAGATCTCCCTGGAGCATTCTCCAGGCTGAACAAGCTCAACTCTCTCAGCCTGTCCTCATAGGAGAAGTATTCCAGCCCTTTGATTATTCCAGAATCATCTGATATGCCATGAAGTAGCTGAATTGGGTCAACTCCATCTAGAGAGCCCTGTTATAGGGTGACTCAGGTTTGCCTCCTAGTGTATAAATGTGAGCTTGTTTTACTGACACTGAGGCCAGTATCCCTTTTGGATAACTTGAAGTCAGGGATTGAGTAATTGAAGACACTTATTTTAGGGATACTGAAGTAAGAGATGGCTCTGTAGGTGGAAAGACCTTATTTCTTTTCCTGGCATGCAGGCACTGACAGTGAAATCTTAAAAGGTTCATGGCAGCTTGGGCATGGTGCTGTCCTGTAGATGGCTCCAGGTGTTGACAGCTGTGACAATCCAGATGAAGTCAATGAAACACCAAAGCTCTTTCTGCACAGAACTCTTCTTCTCTTCCTTAGTGCTCCTGCAAGGGCCGGTGTGGAAACAGGCAGTGTGGCTGCAGGAAGCAGAAGGTGGGCTGCACCGAAGGCTGTAGCTGTGACTCCACAAAATGCAGAAACAGAGACCCCAGCTTTCCGGTGAGTAGCGCTGCCCTCGGGGGTGCAAAAGGGCTGCACCCAACATCCAGAGCACACAGCAAAGCTGGGTGAATGCATAACAGTTATGCTGTTAGTGTACCTGCTTTGTCCAGGTAAAGCATATGGACCTTTCTGAAACGTATAGAAAAGCCACTGTAATTTAGTGTTTATCCATGGTAATTGAGTACAAAGTTTTCTGCTGCAGTACCAGGCTCTTGCACTAAATAGAGGAATCTCTGTAATGTCCCAAGTCACAGCAATTCACCTACTGCCAGTTGCCAGCCATGAATCTGAAGACAAGTTTAAATCTTTCTTTTGCATTTAGTAAACAAAAATTGTACCTTTGGCTTCAGGTGGCACAAAAACTTAACTCATTTTCAGATTTTTTTTTTTATTTTTTTTTTTTTAAAGAATGGAGGAATAATTTGGGGAGGGGGTTGTAGCATTAGGAAGGTTCAACAGCAACTGATGGTCATTAAAATTTGTGCTCAAAATATCTGCGTTATTACTCTTGGATCTTAGAGTTTTGAAGCCGAGACTTTCCATAATAATTCTTTAATTATTGATTGGTTTTGCCTCAGTTGCCTGACAGAGGCATGTAGCATCCTGTACTATGAATTACTTTGCAACTGGAGAGAAGGTCTCTGAGGAACCTCTACTGTTTCTTCAGCTGTTGGTGGGGAAGAAAGGGGTGGGTATTGTTGATGTGCTTCAAAATAGTACTGCCCTACAGGATGCCACGCTGTGCGAGGACCAAACGAGGGACTCTGAAGGTTCCTCCAAACTCGAAGACTCCACTGGAGCAACTGAAGGAGAGACCTTCTTTAAGCCTGTCACGCAGCCTTCAAAGGTACCACCTAAAGTTGTAAGAAAGAATAGTGGTTCTGAATGTGTGTGCACCTTCTTTATGGCTAATGATGGATCTTAAAGAAGGGAAAAGCCCCAATAAACTCAAAATGATAGGCTTCTGTTAGAAAATTCTGAATTTTGAACACACTACAGCTGTCAAGGCAGCTTGTATTGGAGTCTAAATGCTTCAGTTTTCATACTAAAACTTTGCCATGTGGGTTTGTCATGCTTTCCTGCTGTGCTTTCTAGAGTCTTTCCAGAGGCAGACTGGTAATTGAGGAGCTCATAGGACAAAATCATACCTGTCTGTGCCCAAACTTACTGTTTTTAAGGCGTTGTGTGCTCTGACTTGGCAGCTGTAACTTGGCCTCAGCTAAAAGAATTCCCTTCTCTTATACCTTCTGCACCCTATTCCCAAATTCCCTATGCTGTCTCTTCCTGCTCAGCTCAGGAATTTGTCCTTTGCATTTTGACTTGAGTAAAGAAATTAAGCCCCTCCTTACACTGGCCCAGCACCTTCTGTATGTGCAACCTCCAAGCTCCAGTGTGAGCTGGGTAGCTTCTTCAGGCCAGCAACCAACTCCAAAAATTGTCTTCCTTGCTTTTTTGATAGGTCCTGAAAGATATCACAGGCCAAGATGTCTTCATGAAGAAGCCCAGCGCTCCCTCTTCCCTGCTCGTGAGTGATGAGGAACTTCAGGAGAACCAGATGCTGTTTGTAAAGCGGAAGAAGAGAATGCTGACTAGCAACACCAGCTTCTTTGCAGGTTGTACCCCCATTAAAGAGGCCTGACTGACAAGCCCAGGAGATGCCCTGTGGTGCTGTGCTTCTTTCGACGGCGTTGCTGGTGACTTTTTAACATGTTGAGATCTCTTGCTGTGGCAAAAACCTGATGACTCTCAAGCCTGACAGCTTCTGGCACCAGCAAGGGAGTCAAACACTAGTTCTTGCTAGATTGTGTCTCATTTATTGTAAAAATTTGTATGTGTGGGTCTTCAGCCCCGATAGTAAGAAACTATTTCCTCTGTAATTTCTGATTTTTATCCAGGTTTCTCATTCCAGCTGCCTTCTTCCTCAGCCTGAGCTGTGAACCTGTTGGGTACAGTTTAATCCATAATCTTGAAAGAACTTTGTATTTGCACTGGAAATCTGGGCACTGTCTAGTCCGATAGAGTATCAGCTGCCCTGTGAGATCCACTGGTGCTTGATCTTGAGGAGGCCCTGGATCTAGTCTTAAATGAGCTACCAGATGTGAAATGTTTGGTGTTTCTCTATCCCTGTTGAATGAAGTTACAAAACTTGCTAGCCCTATTGTGAATATTATAGTAATTTTTAACTCGGTTTTGTAGATTTAATAAACTAATTGTCAAAACCCCCCAAATTCTTAATTTTACATTGTGTACAATAAACCAACTCAGAAGGGACTTTAAGACACTGGGAAAACTGGTTGAGGGAGCAGGAGCACAGGTAATTTTTTCATCCATACCCTTAGTTGCAGGTAGGAATACTGAGAGGAATAAGAAGTCAGGCCTAATTAACAAATAGCACCTGATCTCCTAGCACCAGCTGGAGTACATCTGCCTCAGGGGGAGGTGGCAGGGCTTGTCAATAGGGCTTTAAACGAGGCTCTAAGCAGGGAGGTGAGGTGAAAGACGAGGATAATGTCAGAATGGCCTGTGGCAAGTAGCAGGATGATACATGAGGGTTGGAAGGAAGGGGTGACAGCAAGGACCTCAAACCTGTTGTACTGACGCATGCTCTGAACACTTCAACAAAGGCAAGGACAAGAACTCCTGAAGTAATAGGAGACAGGAGGGTAGCTGCCATGAAACGCCTTGGGGGAGCAGTAAAGTGCCCCTCTAAGAAGGTGACATGGCCGACAGACTGACTGAAGTGTCTCTACATCAATGCACACAGGATAAACAGGAGTTGGAAGCTATCCTGCTACAGGAAAGCTATGACGTAGTAGCAATTAGAAAAATTTGGTGGGATGAATCCTATGACTGGAGTGTGGCCACCGATGGCTACAAGCTGTTCAGAAGGGACAGGAGAGGAAGGAAGGGTGGAGGTGTTGCCCTCTATGTAAAGAATTGGCTAGAGTGTGAAGAGTTGTTGCTAAAGAATAGCCATGAGCAGGCCCAAAGCTTATGGGTGGGAATTAGGGATCAGGACAACAAAGGGAGCCTTGTGGTAGGAGTCTACTACAGGCTGCCTGACCAGCCAGAGCCTGTCATTGATGCCTTCTTACTCCAGCTTGAGGAAGCATCACGATCACAGACTCATCCTGCTGGGGGATTTTAACCACTCCAACATCTGCTGGAAAAGCAACACGGCTGGCTGCAGGCACTCCAGGAAGCTCCTAGAGTGCCTAGATGACAACTTGAGACAGGAAATTAACAGCCCTACTCAAGGAGATGCATTGTTGGACCTGTTGGTCACAAATGCAAGCGGTATCATTAGGGATGTCAAAGTTGAAGGCAGCCTGGGCTGCAGGGATCATGCCCTAGTGCAGTTCACTGTCCTAAGAAATTTAAAGCCCATAATTTTAAGAAAACAAACTTCCAACTCTTCAAGGAGTTAGTAAATAGGAGCCTGTGGGAAACGGCCCTCAGGGACAAGGGAGCGGATCAAAGCTGGCAGATCTTTAAGGATACACCAGAGGGAGGGGATGTCATTCAGAGGGACCTGGAAAGGTGGGCCCAGGTGAACCTTATGAGGTTCAACAAAAGCAAATGCAGGGTTCTGCACCTGGGCTGGAACAATCCTCAGTATCAATACAGACTGGGGGGTGAGGTGTTAGAAAGCAGCCCTGAGGAAAGGGACTTGGGGGTGCTGGTGGACGAGAAGCTGGACATGAGCAGGCAGTGGGCACTTGCAGCCCAGAAGGCCAATCCCATCCGGGGCTGCATTAAAAGAGGTGTTGCCAGCAGATCCAGAGAGGTGATTCTGCCACTTTGCTCTGGTGAGACCTCACCTGGAACACTGCTGACTGCAGGGAGGCTGGACTGGATAACCTTTGGAGGTCCCTTCTGGCCAAGACCATTCTATGATTCTACGCTCCTCTGCCCAGAAACTGTTCAGATGTGCCTTTAGTGACCATCAAAGGGTAACTAACTGCATGGTTTCTCCTAAATAAAATTAGTATCAACAGGACTGAGTAATGTATCATTCCCTTTGTTCCTCTCCTGAGGCCTGGTTGGAGCAGAGCATGGTGGAGGCATGGTTCATGCTGTGCCTGGCCGTGCTCCTGCTGGTGGAACCCCACTGGGAGTGCTGGGGGCACAGGTGTCAGTACCAACCAGAACAGTTGGTTCTGGTCTATCTCAAACCAGGAGAGCTGTAAGGACACAAATCCCACCTAGTCACATATGCCACTATTCCATAAGAGGCTATGAGAGGACTGCTCTTCTAACTTCAGCCATCTTTTTACTTTTCAAGCATATAAAAGTACCTGGTAGCTTTGAAACAAGCATCTTACAACTCTTTAAACAAGCTTGCATGTCGTGAGAACTTTATCCAGTGAAAGGGCATCCACCTCATCCCACAGACCTTCCCATCCTTTATGCAGGGGTTTAGAAACTGTGAGTCAGGATTATCTCACAGCCACAGAACAAAGGCACAGCACAAAGGCAACAACTCTTCCAGCAGGTGAAACAGGAGGCGACAAATGCCTGTGGTTGAAGTGAACTCGTCCTACTTGTGGACAACACCTGCTGTGGTTTTGTGCAGACTCACACACACAGCCTTGATGATCCTTTGGAGATTGGGTTCTGGCCTCATTCTGAGCTAAAAAGACTGTGTGTGTCCCCCCTCTGGAGCCCAGAAAAAGAGGGGGTCAGTGCCCAATATTAAAATTCACCCCAATGAGGGTTCACTGTATAGAAACATCAGTGTTGACACGTAGCCTGAGGGAAGGATGGGCTGATAAACACAGTTTGACACTGCAATAGGCTCTCCTGCAGGTGGTGAAGAACATGGTCAAGCACTCAAAAAATAGCCATGTAGCCCTCCCAAAGACAAGGCGCAGCTCTTTGGAAATAAATAAAGAGCGAATCTTGGCTGGGATTTTACCTCTTCGCTAATTTTTGAGTTGTGGGTGCTGCTGTAGGTGTTAAGGCCAACAGAAACCATGCATTAATGGGACACCAGAGGTCAGCCTCAGTAGGTGTTCTCCAGAAATCCCCTCCTCTCCCTTTTGTCTGCATCTCTACTGTTAAGCGATAACCTTCACACCCACTGGACCTGCACAGTGCCTACGACTAACACAACCTTGAAGCAGGAAATGTATATTTGGGGGAGGGTAAAAAAAAAAAAAAAAAAAGCTGATATTCCCCAGCTACACCCCACCTCACCCAGGACTCGTGTTTTTGGCGTTGAAATGAGTCCATGTGACGCCACCTGGTGTTTTCTAAAAATTATTTTTACTCAGCACAGGGCTGTACAAGCACCTGCCTCACCTGGCTTGAGAGACACCAACACGGCTGTCGGAAACAAGGCGACAGAAGAGACGCGAAGACTGTTGCGTATAAGAGCGACCAGTGCTCGCCATCGCTGCTGCTGAAGCTCAAAAGACATTACAGGACACAGGAAAATATCGATTGCTTTTTCCTTCTTCCACAGGCAGTGATCTCTCTCTCTCACTCCTCACCCAACTGTGTTTTAACGGAATATTTACACGCTCTCACGCTGGTTACAAAGAACTCCTGGCGAAACCCCTCGGACTCAATGTGAATCACGGAAGAAGGGAAGGGGACAGGACAGTCTCGTCACAAGTTATCGTAGTCATCATCATCTTCATGCTTCCTCTTCAAGGGATTTGCTTCATTAGATGTATTCTGTGATGACACCATATTTGTAGTAATAAGAATGTTCTTCGGGCCAATTAACGAAGGATTAATTAGAACATTCTGAACTGTTGGAGTAGTCGGCGTGGCTGTGAAAAAAAGACATTGAAAAAATGGCAGTTGAATTTCCCCACATTGAAACAGAACTTCCAAGGCAATAAAACAGTGTGCTACTAAAACATTCTGGGCTGAAAACCCTGGAATGATCCTGAAGGTGAAGTAGAGAAGACAGGAAAATGCTGTAAGGGAAATCTCCTTGAAAAACCGCATGTTCTGGTTGACTCCACTGTGCTAGAAATAGGAATGAAAACTGGAAGTTACTGGAACAACCAGAGAGGGGACTGGCCTCCTCGTATAAGGAGACACAAAAGATTAGCAACATTAAAAACCAGAAGAGATGCAGTAATTACCCACGTTATTACTATAAATTAATTTCTGCTCTGCTCAAAAGATCATTACAGCTTGTGATTTACCTGACTTGACAGCTGCCTGAGAGGAGGGGATCTGCACGGTGAACCTCTGCCCGGTCAGCGACACCGGGGTGCCCACTTTTGTTGAGACGGACACGGTTTGAGCTGAAGGTGTGCCTGAAATTCAAAAGATAAATTAAACAAAAAAAAAAACCAAACCCAAGCACAAAACACTTGCACTCATATATTTGCTCTCAAAGCAGAACCTAGTATTTTCAAAGTAGTGGGAACACAGAGCAGAGATTTAGACTAGATATTAGGAAGAAATTCTTTGCTGTGAGGGTGGTGAGAGCCTGGCCCAGGTTGCCCAGAGAAGCTGTGGCTGCCCCATCCCTGGCGGGGTTCAAGGCCAGGCTGGAGGGGGCTTGGAGCAACCTGGTCTGGTGGGAGGTGTCCCCTTAAAGGGATCTTTAAAGTCCTTTCCAACTCTAACCATTCTATGATTCTATGATACTGGTTATACAGAAGTAAGATTTTCAGGCAGAACGGCACATTTACTCAAGATCTATAAAATTCTAGGCTGCAACCACACACACTAATACGTCAGTGTACGTCCACAGTCATAAATTTTGTGAACCTTTTAAAAATTGATTTTATTTAGCGCTATTTGTAGTTCAGCATAGTACCTACACTGAGGAAAAAAACGTCAATCTTACTAAGTTTCTTGAATAGTCTCCTTATATAGGAGTTATCACAAATACAGGAATAAAAATACAGAACGTCAGTAATGTATATATGTATCAAAGATTACAAGAATCTTTTAGAAACTAATTTAATTTTTCTGATGCTGTCAAATGATACTAAGCTCAGGTGGCACCCAACTTGTCCTCAGGCTTTAAATTCCTCCTCGTTATTTTTTTCCTTCATAAAATCAACACAGGAAATCCCAACCAAGCTCTTTCCTACCTAAAGTAGGAGTACTGGGCCGGCTGCTCACAGCGCCAACGCTCAGGCGAGGGACTGTTATTCTTCCCGCAGAGGAAGAGACCTATCAAGACAGAACACCCAGTTTAGTATCCCGTTAGAAATTAACAGTTCTTAGCAAGAAAAAAACAAATGGTTCTTCTGACAAAATCACCGAGATTGATGCCTTTTTCACAGCAACAATACACAATTTGTAGGCCAACACCGAAGTTCTCACAGCTAGCACCAAGGCACATCCCATCTCAACACCTGGAACCTTGGGTTCAAATTTTTAGATTCTTTCTTTAAAACGTGGGAAATAAATATGAAATCCTACACACTGAGACATTCAGTATTTTCCAGCAAGCAAAGTAAATCTTTCTCTTTCTTCTAAAACAAAAACAACTAAGGTCTAAGTACAAAATACCCTTCAATATTTACACTAAAGCCTTACTTTCGCCTTTTACCACTTCAACTTAACAATTTTGCTTTAATACTACAAAGACTCACAGACACATTTTACCCTTTGCATTTGAAACTAGCTAGCAATAAGAATACTTGCAAATCCCTTGAGACAAAAACCCCTGATCTAGTTTAAAACACTCTTTTGGACACACAGAAGTCAGTATTTGCCCACATGTATCCTTCAGAGGGGTGGAAAACTCTCAATTCCAACAACATTCCTGACAAACAACGTGGGCATTAGGTGAATCCCCCCCTACTCAAACCCCTTACCTTCTTCTGCAAGGACTTCAGTCTGTAGTTGGGAGCTGTCAAGCAGTATCTGTCAGGTGGGAGCCTGGGTCCAGAGTAAGGCTTTATCAACGGCAACGGCGTCTGGTTCTTCTGCCTCGCAATATCTAACAAGAACTGAAGAGACACGGTTACCTTCCCCGCTGTGGCCTCTTGCTGTGTTCTGTCCTTATCAGCACAGTTTTACTTACGTCTCTCGGAGGCGGAGATGTAAAGGACTGGTCTGTGCGACACTGGATGGCCAACCTCACGTCATCTGCATCAACGCTGGACTTCTTTGCATGGCTCGAGTAAATTTTTGCATCTTCCAGTATAGTTGTCACATACCCTTCAGAAAACAGCACCTCTCACTACGGCTGGATTAAAACAAATAAACCTTCCCCCTCCCGATCCCACTCAGCCGTCACCGAAAACACTGCTTCCTCCTGGGTTATTTTTAAAGACTGATAAGGGAACCCCTCCAAGGAAAAACGGCTAAAGACAGCACTTCCCTTCCCCAATCGGCGTTTCCCTCCCCAGGAGCAGCGCCGCTGCCCCTGCCAGGCCCCGACAGAGCCCCCGGCCCGGCCCCGCCACCCCTTACTGTAAGCGAACTCCAGCATCTGGTTGATGACGCGCGGCTCGTACTCCGTGATTCCCATGTCCTTCAGGATCTGCGCCATCACCTGCGGGGGCGGAGAAGGCATCGCTCAGCACCTCCGCCCTCATCCCGACCCGCCCCGGCCCCTCCGGCCCCCGCGGTACCTGCGCGTCTTTAGGCGCGCTCTTGGGAGACGCCATCTTGGCCGGCTCCATCGCCCCCGCTCGCCCCAGGCGGGCGCCTCCGGTCACGTGACCGGCTACGGCGGCCGGGCGGGCGGGGCGGGGGTTGCCATGGAGACGCGGCCTGGCCGGTGCCGGAGCCGGAGCCGGAGCGGGCACAGGCCGCCGTGGCGCTGAGGGGGAGAAGCTGTGTCCTGGCAGCAGCTTGTGCGATGCGGGCGTTGCCGTTCCTCCTTTCCCTGCCAAAGCAAACAAGCCCTCGAGGCCTCTAACAGCGGCGGCACAAACGGGGGCTTTGGTGTGCCCCCGCCCACGGAGTGGAAGGCGGGGTGGGGAGGCACAGGCCCCTGAGCTCCCTCCCCGAGTCAGGCCAGTGTTGGGTTCCATAGGGCTTTTGTCCTGCTTTTTACTTTTAAAAACCTACATTTCTGTGATGCGTAAGTTCTCTTCTAATAAAAATATTTGTGGAGACAAAAAGTGGTACACGAGAGCACAGACCAAATCTGATGGGATCAGGGAGTTTTCCCCTGCCCACCTGTCTGCAGAATAGTCCAGCGATGAAACAGAAGGGCATGTTACTTCATTAACGACTTTGATGGCCACTTTCTAAATTGTCATCATTCCCCAGATTAAAGAAAAATGAGAGTATTGGCAGCAGGACTTTTTAAGCTTGTTTTCCTAGCAGCTGAAAGATTTCTACATACATTCCATACAAGTTTCATCAAAAGTTTCTCTCTTACTTTCTGAGGCAAAACAGAATCC
>JAHREE010000551.1:236586-284920 GCA_033628505.1 Tringa tobata
ACGACTGGAGATACCCTCAGTACAGGGTACCAGAGCCACCCCCGCCTAGATTCCTGACAGGTTTTACTTGCTGATTGTGTGCTCTGTTTTCCCATCCTCTTCCTCGGTGCTTCCTGGTCCAGTTTGTTCCCCTTTTCCACCCCTGAGGAACCCTCACCTCCCGTGTCCCCGCTCTTTCCCCTCCGATACCTGTCACAGGAGGCCAACGGCCACTCAGATTTTCAGGCCATGAGCAGGCAATAGCCCTTAATTTAAGTACAGGCTGCTTTGCTACCAGATTTGAATCTCTTACCTCCAATGGACAACGTGGGTGTAGAGACACCTATTTTAATTTCAAACTATTAAATTTGTTTGCAGCTGTCCTTGTTGCTTGAGATTACCGGTAATCACAGCACAAAAGCAGTTGGGGCACAGCAGGGCGTCTTGCTGGGTTAAATTTAGCAATCATCTCATGTTTTGATCCTTAAATAGTTTGAAGAGGCAGAATAAACTCTGCTGGAGATGACTGAAGTGTGCTCTTTACCTCTTTAGCCGTCATAGTCTTGGCCTTTGTGCTGTGCTGGCTCCCGTTCCACGTCGGCCGAATCCTCTTCGCCCAGAGTCAGATCATCCTGTACGACCTCACGCAGTACTTCAACCTCATCGCCATGCTCCTCTTCTACCTGGGGGCTTCTATAAACCCCATCCTCTACAACGTCATGTCACACAAATACAGGAAAGCCATGAGCAAAATCCTGCGCCACGAGCGAACTCGGCGCTGCAGGAGCCTGACCAGGAGTGAGAAGGTTTCTTCTGAAGGTACGGAACTGGGTTCTTTCATGTGAACTGTTCAGCACTGACTTTATTCCCACAACCCAGGCCTTTTGCCAGCAACGTTGTACACTAAAACCCAAATAGACTGTGCACCTGGAGACTTGAACCAGTCTTAAGGCTGTCTTTTTGGCTACTGTGTGTTTCCCGAGATTGGTTCAGAACTTTTAAGAAGGTTGGTGTCGACTCACGTGACTCCTGCACACACAGGGGCAGGCACAGGGGAGCCCGGGCTCTTCTCTTCAGTGAAGTTACCAGCCACACTGTCCACGGAGCTTCTGTGGAGGGATTTGTCTCTGTTTTCAAGGACCAGACATTTCATTAATCACAGACCTGTGAAACATAATTCAAGTTACTTTCTTCCCAAAGAAGCCAAGAGAGAAAGCAGAGGCTAAAGCCAGGCTGGCTGTTTGCTCTCAGCAAATAAGCATAAGAAACACAATCTGTAAGGTACTTTAAAGTGACAAGAAATTACTGACTTAGCGGGACTAAGAACACGTTGCCTTCTTCCTACAGACTGATTTATTGCTCACCCTCCAGGTTTCTCGAGTTGCTTCCCTCATTTTCAGTCTTTTATCTTGTTCCTTATTCAAACTATCCCCAGCTTTCCACAAGGTCAGATTCCATCTCTACGGCGAGAAACCATCCTGGCCTTTAGAGCTCCTCTGAAGGGAGCAGGGACAAATGGCACGTGGGCAGTGGCTGGGGAGGGGGGCACGAGAGGAAGGCATTTGCCCATCTCCCTTGGTTGTAAAACGGGCAAACACAGGGTCCAGATCACCAGTTCACGGGCTGGTGGTGTTCAAGGCCAGGTTGGATGGGGCTTTGAGCAGCCTGCTCTGGTGGGAGGTGTCCCTGCCCAGGGCAGGGGGGTTGGAACTGGATGGGCTTTAAGGTCCCTTCCAACCCGAAACATTCCGTGAGTCCACGAAATAAAATAAAATAAAAATAATAATAATAATAAAAAAAAAAATCAATCTTTCTGGAAGAAAAGTTAAGACAGCTCTTAACGACAGGGAGTAACAATGCTAAACAGGCTTCTTCACCTTAAATTATTACTACAGAAACGACTGCTCCTAAAAAAACGAATAAAAATCAAAATTCACAAAACCACACACAATCCCAGAGTCAAATTTGAATACATTTGTATTATTTATTGGCTGTATTAAATATATTATCTATTTGATAGTTACAATTTAGTAATACAATGCATGGCAGCTTTAACATAAGTTTGAGATACCTCAAAATTACAATACAAGAAAACAGAAGATACCTAAATACATTAATGCCACGAGGGTACATCGTTCTGGAATGGATAACAGCTGACATCCAACCTGTACTGCGGGAGGCTTTCACCGGTATTTTCTGGAAACATGACTATTTTGTGGCAATCACAACTTTCTTTCACTTTGTAGGAGTCGTGACTTGTTAGTATTTACTCTGCAACCCTAATTTATCTTTTAAAAGTATCAGAAATATTATTGCCAAATAAACCTCTACAAACTTCGTTCTAAGAGTTAAAGAAATAACCCTTTGGCAACAGCGATTTGCTGAAGGCAGTCTTATTTGCTAAAAGTAGACTATGAGGAGAAATAAAGACAGATTGTAAACTCTTCTGCAAACTAAAGACTAATATCTGTATAAAACTCTTTCCAACGCTGGAGGGAGAGATTTCTATGATATAATAAATGATTAACTTAAAGTTCTGCTACAAGTAGAACAATACATTCAAACATACATTTATTTTTTTTTTCCAGGACTTTTAATCAAAAATAAATAGAGTACAAAATGAAGAGTACATTTTGAAAAGATTAATTTCAGATTGCACCATAAATCTACTTTTAAGAGTATTAAGCGATACTATGTCATAATTTAGGTATTTCCACATCTGAAATACAACACAATGCCTCAAACTATAACGCAACATTATTCATCAACTGCCAGAGGAGAAAGACCCTTAAAGTGATTAATTACTGGAAATACTTTGCCTGTAGCACTATCACATCCAACATTCCACGTACAAGTGCATTGCTCTGATGTATATAAAGTGTAGCCATAGTCTTTGCAAAAATACACTAAATTGACCTTTCTATGGCAAATTCCAAACGCTATTGGGAAGACCCATTCTGAAACGTCTCGGAAACTTGGGAGTTCCAGCTTTTCCAAATATTTCATCTCAAGAAGACAGCTCTCAGGCTCATCTCTAGGTATTTGCCAGCGGATTTAACAAGAACAGTCGTATGTAGTGCACAGTGTCCCCCGCCCCAAAAAAATCCCTCCCTCCCCCCCCTCCCCAAGACAAACAGGACGAGTTTCAGAAAAGTTCATTCATGGCAGGTTGAACATTCCCATCTGGAAAACAATGGAATGTGAAGCTGCTACCACTGGGATAGCAAGTCATTTAAAACATTGTATAAATGTTATCTAAAAAGAGCTCTTTTCACGTACAATTTTGATAATTCAGATTAAGTTAGAAGGGCATCCAAAAGCAGTTCGAACTTTTTTTTTTTTATTATTTTTAGGTTAATAATAGTACAAAAAACATTTGCTCAGTTTGAGCCAAATAGTGTAACATTTATCATAAATGCACTCTTTTCTCCTTAAAGACAATACCTGTGGCTCTTCTGAAAAAAACACTGCGGAGATTTGATCAGAAGCACAGGGAGTTACTTTTCTCTCAGGCACTGAGAGTGAAATGTGGATTGGGCCAAGGGCTGCTCACCGACAGCCAAAAGCATTTCATTCAGAAATGTACGATACAAAAGGGGCCTTTTTCTGCAGCGTCGCATCCGAGCGCCGTCGCCGTACGGACACCACGTCCTGCTAACGTTTCGTCTAGCATTTTGATTAAAACTCTTAAAAAAAAAAATGCCGGCACCCTCTAACTTTGAACACTTGAAATGATTATTACTGAATCCCAAATATTAAAATAACTGTAAAGTAGTAATATCACTAAGTCAAAGTCAAATATTCTGCTTTCCTTCTACAGTATAGTAAATGTGGTACGCTCTAGTAATGTTCTGCGATACGGTAACTGCTCTAAGCTTAAGCATTTGTGCTGCTGTATTTCATTTATACCAAACTACAACGATACCTGATTAAACACTGCGGATCGACTACCACTGCTCTAGTCGGACTGGAAAAGGACTCGTTCCGTCAATGCCTTCTCTCTCTCTTAACCGGCCAAAGGGCCCCGGCTTTGAATTCGGAGAGAGGAAGAGTGTGCACACACACACACATACACACACACTGGTGTGCACAATAAGGCAGGTTTGTTTTTATTTTGCTGTTTTATTAACAGCTAACCCTGATTTACAGAGGACCCAGGATTACCCTTTCTACAAGAAAATCTGTGTTCAGTATTTGGAAAGGATCCGCCGGCCCAGCCTCACTGTCAGCCAGCAGCAAAACTGGAAACGCCCGGAACTCTACGTTTCCAGCCGAGACTTTTATTAGAACTAACCATAAATACCCGAAATAGCTTCTGTACAAAAAGCTGAGTACTCAACAGGCTCTCGTCTACTTGATTACAAAGTACTGAATAACAACAGCAAATAAAATTGCAACCACTGCAAATCCGCAGAGAAGAACGATAGCGATGAAACGCTCTTCACGTAACGTCTTCTTCGTCTCCGCCAGCTCCGTCGTCAGGTCAGCAGAGGGTGGGACCAGCTCTTGTTTCTGAGATGAGAACACTGTACTGGGACTGTAAGGTCCATACAGTTCCTGTGATCCAGCAGAGTCCTGGGACTGGCGGCCAGCGCAGACTCTGATCCGATATTCACAGTTTGTCTGCAAGCTCGTGAGACGGAAGGATGTCTCTGGTCCCTTGTACACCTGGGCAGGAGAAGAGAACCATTCACGTGGGATTCATCTTTGAAACACTACGTGATACTTTCCATTCTGCTTTGGAGCAGAATGTTCAGCCTGGAGAAAAGAAGGCTGAGGGGAGACCTTCTCGCTCTCTACAACTCCCAGAAAGGAGGGTGTAGGGAGGGAGGGTTGGTCTCTTCTCCCAAGGAAGAAGCGATAGGACAAGAGGAAACAGCCTCAAGTTGCACCAGGGCAGGTTTAGGATGGGTATTAGGAAGAATTTCGTCACCAAAATGGTTATCAAGCACTGGAGCAGGTTGCCCAGGGAAGTGGTGGAGTTCCCATCCCTGGAGGTATCTAAGGACGAGTAGGTGTGGTACTGAGGGACATGGTTTAGCGGTAACTTGTCAATGTGAGGTTAACAGTTGGACTTCATGATCTTAACAGTCTCTTCCCACCAAAACAATTTTGTGAATCAAAGAGCCAAGGGAAATGCTGGGAGAAGAGGATAAACCAGCATTAACTCATGTCCAGATAACCAGTTCTCCCAGTGACTCAAGCAGCCTTCACAGTCATTGGTTTTACAGAAGAAGCAAAGGGTCAACAGGGATATGAATCTCTGTGATCCTCCATCTGGTGCAACCTTCGATGTGTGAGCAGGCAGAATGGCAGGACCCCACGCTGGAAGCTGTCCCCACCCATCACAAACTGGAAATCTCACGGAGAGGAACCGACTGAGACCTAGAACTCATGGTAAAACGAGGCCCTTGCCCAAATGAGATGTACCCCTGCCAGCAGCATCATCAAAATGAAATTCAACCTTCAAATACATACATCTTTTATTTTCCTCAGTAATTTTTCAAGGCAAAAAAACCCTGAAGTTCGTTACGTTAAATAAGATGTACCTGATCAAACTCTCTCCCAGCAGCAAGCTGAAGGATGTAAACAATGGAATCCCCTTTCATCGGCTGTAAAGGTTCCCATGTGATTTCATAAGTGTTTTCTTCCAGCTGATTTGCTTTGGGTGCTGGAAAAGAGCAATTGTTGGCATTAAAAAAAAAAAAAAAAAAAGAGAACAATGGTCTCTACACGTGTTCTTGTTTTTTCAATTGGAAAAAAATGTCTAAAATCACCAGTTATTACAGCGACTCATTTTCACAGTTAATGTAGCAAATGGGCACTGAGTTTCAGTGACAAGAAGGAAGTTTTCTGACTCTGGCTTGAAGTAGCTTTGCTTTTGTATGGGTTCCTTTTAAAATGGTCCAGTTCTAACGCAAGAGACTGGGCAGCGTCAATCTAAAAGCTTAAGGTTTTTCCACTATATCTGTTAACAAGGTAGAGGGATCTGTCCTTCTTAGAGGCAAATAATTTTAAGCAATTAAGATTTGTTTCATTCTACTTTCTTTTTCTTTGCTACATTTCATGACAAACCTGATCATTGCAGTATTTGTAGGTTACACTTGTCTTTGTTTTCAAGCTGACAAGATGCGCTTTTGATGTGTTAATGCTTGTAGAGATAAGGAATCCCTTCCAAATCACTAGAGAAAACACATTTTATATCTGGGTAACTCCACAACTGAAATTACTCGTTACAAACACAGTTGAGTCAACTAATTTTCCTGTGGGTAATTAGCATTCTGATCTTCAGGTGACTTTCTCTAATAGGAATCTTTAATGTTCCTATTAGAAAGCGAAGATCAGAGGAATTATTCGTGTCCTTATTTGCCTACACGCTGACGTAGCTTCTATCAAATGATGATGGATAAGCCTGTAAAATGACTTTCCAGCTGAAAAAGGGTAGAAGAAATCTTCACTGTCTGCGGTGGAAGAGCTACAGCATAGGAGATGGCCACACGCTGGTCCTACATCAGCAGAGCCCTTCTTACACCAAGATAAAGCCCATCACAGCGAGTTTCCATCCTCTGCCCCACAAAGGCCCTGGAAAGACGCTGGGCTGGGAAAAAGAGTCAGGTTTTAGCATTTAACCCGGTAGGTAAATGCCCCGTGGAGGTTTCTGGCGCGGCGTGGGCTCACCTTTAAGAGATGCGGGTGGAGACTTAGTTGTAGTGAAAGCGTAAACTTCAGAAAACTCTCCCTCTCCAGCATCGTTATACGCCTGGATTTTAAAATAGTATGTAGTGGATTCACTGAGTCGCTGCACCTTGTATGTATGACAAGGACCATTATAAACAGTAACAAACCTGGAAGAAAACCACAGAATACATACAAATTCAAGTTATTCAGCAATCACAAATTTCTATGGCAGTATCATCAGTGGAACACTTTCATATTTAACTTAAGCACAAAAAGAAGTAGCAGTACATTCCAGGTGCTCCAGCTTTCTACATACAGACACGATGAACCTCAAGCAGTCTGAACTGGAGGAAGTTTGAGGCCCCACCTCGAGGGCTGTGTCCAGTTTTGGGCCCTTTACCACAAAAAAGACATTGAGGGGCTGGAGTGGGTCCAGAGAAGAGCAACGGAGCTGGTGAGGGGTCTGGAGAAGTCTCGTGAGGAGCGGCTGAGGGAGCTGGGGGTGTTCAGCCTGGAGAAAAGGAGGCTGAGGGGAGACCACCCGGCTCTCTACAACTCCCTGAAAGGAGGGTGTAGCCGGGGGGGGTCGGTCTCTTCTCCCAAGGAACAGGCGATGGGGCAAGAGGAAATGGCCTCAAGTTGCACCAGGGGAGGTTCAGACTGGATATCAGGAAAAATTTTTACACTGAAAGGGTTCTTAAGCCTTGGAATGGGCTGCCCAGGGCAGTGGTTGAGGCACCATCCCTGGGGGTATTTAAAAGACAGGTTGACATAGTGCTTAGAGACATGGTTTAGTCATGGTTTTTATCAGAGTTGGGTTGATGGTTGGACTAGATGATCTTGAAGGTCCCTTCCAACCCAGACAATTCTGTGATTCTATGATTGTCATCAGCAGCTCACGATGTGCATTAGATCAGCACCACACACCGTTCATACTGGTGGGAATCTTCATTTACATTTGCAAAGTGTTCATTCAACCTGTCCAGGCACTAAGCTACAGCCACCCACAGGCTACCACTGAAACGACCACCAAACTCTTGATTTGAATCAGGAGAATAACCCTTGTCATTAGGTAGGTAAGTTCCAATTTCAAATTAAAGAATAGCTATCAAATGCATGTTTCTTATATTCAAACTGGGCTTCATTTTAGAATTTCCAAAAATTAAAAATAACCGGCAACATAGGAAGATGGTGAGATGTTATTTTACTGTTTAAATTTAAATTAAAGTTAATTTACTATTTAAATAGTATTTACTGTTTACAAGTAAATACTAGTGCAACAGCTATTGACAGCGCTTCTGGTGTAAAGCCAGGATGAAAAATGCAAAGTAAGGGGCAAACTTTGGGTTGCCCCGATGACTTATTAGTGCAGACAGAGAGGAGAATACTTAAAATGTCTTAACAACTCGGTACAAAGTTTTAGAGCAACCATGTCCTTAACGTTCTGCTGATCTTACCTGCCAAACCTGTCCTCCATCTGCAAGTTGAATTGTGTCGGGTTGGTAATTAAAGCTCTGCTGGGACCTTCACCCCATTTCAGTTTAAGGCTCTGGTAGCTGAAGACCACACATTCGAGATGAGGAGGGTCAGGAGGTAGTGGTTTCGTTTTGGCTTTAATGGAATGACTGAAAGGACCAACCCCCAAGCTGTTTATGGCCTGTATTCGAATTCTAGGAGGGCGAGAAGAGCAGTTTTATGGTTAATTTACCGAGTTACCAAAAAAATGCTGGGTAATGAAGCAAGAGTTAAAATTTGTAAAGAATATAACCACAAACAATAAAGCAATTAAAATGCAGTTAGAAATTAACTATAAAAATAACTGACTTCAAAACAAGTCAACATAATTACATTGCTTTCACCATAATGAAGCCTCAGTGTTTCTCAGCATTGTTCAGGTTTATTCTGTTCAGTGACCGAGCGCCCAGGTCCCCCGCGTTCCCCTGAGCCTTTGCCTCCCACGGACCCTGAGGATCCACAACCTCACCTGGGCTCTACCCGAGCGACACGACACGGGAACAGCTAATTCTGTTCTCATTTGTGCATTCACCCTCTTCTGGTGAGATACTGACCATGCCATCACATGCATTGCTTCTGAATAAACAATTCTAAACCCAGAAAACTTGGAATAAAGTCTTGGCTGTGAGACAGGATGTTAATCGTAACTCTTTCTGCTAACGCATCGTGGTTTAATTCTGGATATGACAATTTTATTTTGGTTTTCTTCAGAGCTGCAGAGTGAATTAGGCAAATAGTCTGTAAACCAATTAAAAAACTGCTCTAAATTTTTAACACATCACCCTCAAAGCTATTGACTGAAAGTCCTACGACCACGGTTTCAAAATAAAATGATTAATTATTACCTGTAGAGAGTGTCAGGCAGCAGATTCTCCAGTACGTGGCTTGTATTTCTTCCAACGGTTACAAGCTGCTTTTCTCCGTATTCGATGTTGTAGCCAGTGATCTCTGCCCCGTGACAGCACGGCTCTTCCCACTGAATTGCAAGGCACGTCGATAAGGGAAGAGATGTCTCCATTTGATCTTCTTCAAGTAAATGCAGCACCGCCACCGCCGCGGGCACCGCCGCGGGGGTTGTCACCACGCCAGTCTCGCCAAACAACCCAATGCCAGCCACATTCACAGCCTGAAAAAACAGACCACATACCCTTTACTGAATCTACGTTTTTTCTAACCAGTCACAACTCTCACGAGTCCTTCTGAGTGTTATTAAAAGCAACTTGCAAGAGAATGGAGAATCTCCTGAATAAAATGTAAATACAGCAAAATGTCTGGTATTTAATACGTTAGATGTAAAGCTCTTTACTAAATATATATACAGTTAGGGGGGACTGGGGGAGAAGGGAAGTATTTTTACCAATTACCTTCAATATTGCATTAGAAGGGAGACCTTAGACCCCCTTCTAGTCCCTAAAGGAGCTACAGGAGTGATGGGGAGGGACTCTTGATCAGGGAGGGGAGTGACAGGACAAGGGGCAATGGTTTTAAACTGATTTAAAGGAGATTTAGATTTGGTACAAGGTACAAGGAAGAAATTCTTTGCTATGAGGGTGGTGAGACACTGGCCCAGGTTGCCCAGAGCAGCTGTGGCTGCCCTACCCCTGGAGGGGTTCAAGGCCAGGCTGGATGGGGCTTGGAGCAACCTGGTCTGGTGGGAGGTGTCCCTGCCCAGGGCAGGGGGGTGGAACTGGATGGGCTTTAAGGTCCCTTCCAACCCAAACCGTTCTATGATTCTAGGTGACAGCACACAATTTTCTTTATCTCCAGCTGAAGTTTTTCTTCAAACTGCATGTACTTAGTTCATTTGCTTAGTAACACACAATAAAAGGCTTTTCATACCTGTACTCTGCAATAATACGTGGTTGCAGGTGTGAGACCTTTCACTTCATAGCTCTGGCAGGGGCCCGTGTAAATGATATGCATCGATCCCTCCACCTGCCCCCAGTCCAGCCGGTATTCACTGATTTCTGCGCCGTTGCATGCAGGACTCTGGGGGTTTAAGTGATAAATTTGCCTTCAGCTCTGGCACATACACACCGCAGTTGGGATCTCTCATTATGCTGAACAGATATTGGAACAGAAACACTGGGGCAGAAACCCGAGGTCTCTTCCACCATAGCCAAGGGCACGATTTTAAGTTCAGCTTGTTAAAAGGCTGACATCTCGACACACGGATATAACAAAAACACAGTTCAGACCAGAATATTGAGTAGCTCACCATCTCTCACCACTTGGATGAGTTAAATATATTACATACTAGTTACCATTAGAAGGATTAAATGTCACCAAATTTCTTCAGTTAAGTGGAAATTCACAGCTGGCAAAATTTACAAACCCAATGTATGCCTCTATCAAGAAACGTGCTTAAAATATTCCATCTCTATGTTTTTTTGTTTCTTGCATCTCTGTGTATCACACATGCGTCACTACAACTCTAAAAGCCAAATATTAATCTATGTGTTACTGAAAAAAACATTAAAACCTACCTCCCATGAAACTACAGCACAAGTTGCACTTTTACAAGTTATCAGGGGTTTGCAGCATTGGTCGGGGGGGCCCGGAGCAGTGGAGATCTCTGCTTTGTCAGAGGGGGGGCCAAACTGCAAGAAAACACAAACTGCATGAATTCAGGTCCAGCAGTGGAGCAAACACTGACGTGTGAGTGTAGGAGGTGAAGAAAACAAATTATTTTTAACCCGATAGAGAAATAACTAGAAGGGTTCGGTGCTTGGTTTCTCAGCACCGTTTACAATTCCTTTCAGGTAGTTTACTTTATCCTGTGGGCACAGGGCCAGGTCATATCTGGGACCCTCCCACCGCTGTGCTTTTTAAATCTTCCTTCCTCTCTAGTCAGGATCTGGCTTCCAGAAGCAGCTGGGTACTGTTTCAGACAGACTTTTTTATGTCACTAACATTTATCCCAACCCTTTTCAAACCTGGCATTATTTGAACATGCTTCTCTCCACACAATGCTATTCCCACGCCACCAACCTGCAAAGTCTACGCTAGTTGTAAAACACGAGGCAATTTCTTAAGGCACAAACTTTCAGCAGCTACTCCCAGCCAGAAACGTAGGGTTCACGCTGCAGAGAAATACTAGAAGTAGTAATCGAATGTCTAGCACTAACTTTGGACTAATTACCTTGGGTACTGACAGTAATCCAGGAAACAAAAAGAAATACAACACACAGTGAATGTCCCCTTAATCAGGGACATTCAGTCCTTCCTTCAGTCTTAATTTATTGAATCTTCTTTAAGTAATTTTTTTTATCCCCTAAGAAATTTTGCTCCTTCAACAGAACTACGACAGAACACAGAAGCTACAAAATACCATCAGGCTTTAAGACAAGAGTATCATTACTATCTCTTATGTAAAAAAAAAGAAGATAAAAATGGATCTTGTTAAGCACAGTGGTTACCCCAACTTTATTTGCTGCTCGTATCCAGAAGCAATACGTTCTCCCTGGAAGCAGATTGTTTACTACATGTTCAGTTGCTGGACCCTGATACACTTGTCTGCGTTCCTCCTGTTCCGAGGTTGCCATCTCTACAATGTATTCTGTGATGTTGGAACCTCCATCTACAGATGGGGGGCCTGTGAAATAAAAAGAGAATTTGATTTCACTTTCTCCTTTTGAATAGTTTCTAATTAGCCTTCTCAAGCTAAAAGTTCAATCAGATGAATTCTAAAAGTTAGAGCACAGGGTTTTATCATGTAACTGAGCAGAAACACTTTATGAAGTTGGATTTTTCCCTCCAACAGATACTGATGGATTAGTTTAAGATGTCCTTCACCAGGTTTTTTTCAGATATTCTCAAAGCATTTCCTTAAAAAAAAACCCAATGTATCTTCATTACTTTTTTATTATCTCCTTTGCTGAGATAAAAAGAAGAAAAAGAGGGTTGATTTTTAAATTGCCAAATGTATGTTAGTTCTGAGGCAGTCAGGAAGCTTTCTCACTGGAAGACATTTATGTCTGCTTAAATCTCCCTGTATTGTGGCACACGCAGACACAGGCATCACTAAATCAAAGGTGCTTAGCAAGCTTCGGTCTTCTCAAAATAAAAAAAGTAAAAGGTACAACTAAGGACGTGGACTACATCTATATATTTTAATTTTTTTCCTCCTGTAGAGATCTACAGGTTTTTCATTTTTGTTCTGACATTTAAAAGCAGACAAATATTTTGCTGGGAAGCACTGGCACTTACCCCACTGCAGAGTGATTTCCTTGGGCTTAGCTTTGCCCGCCAGGCAGGGAGCGAGGCAGGGGCCGGGGGGAACAGGCGATGTCGTAACGGTCGTAACATCAGAAGCCTGGCAGAAATACACGGCGGTTTAGAGCGGAAACACAAAACAGTATTTAACATAGATGGAAATGGTTTTCTGAAGCGAATTTACTCTCGTTTTTCTTACCTGGCTTTCACCGCCTTTACTGACACAATAAACCCTCATTCTGTAGGAAGTGCCAGGCTTCAGGTGATCACACACGTGTTCCCTCTGGGAACCGCTGTAGATAGTGTCCCATTTACTTCCTGAGGGAAAACAAAAGGAAAACTACTTTACACTACAAAACTTCTGCAAAAATCAACCTTGAAAATTCTCTCATGCGATTATTAAGAGCTAATCCAACTACAGAACCCAATTTGAATAATCAATTGTGCAAAGATCATGTACAATACAATATACATGTGTGGAAACGGAACAGCAATCGCTGGAGCAACGAGTGGTGAATTAGCACCCTGAATTAGTACTTAAACTCACCAACTGATGCTTCTGAGATTTCCAAAAAGTATTTAGAAATGTCTGCTCCTCCATTATCTTTAGGCGGGTCTGAAAGAAATCAACATCTTAAAATAAATTCTAGAAGGTTTTAAAGCAATGCATTATGATTAATTAGCTTTTTGAGAGAACATATTAATTCATTGGAGAACATTGGGTCTTTTTAGTCTGGAGAAGAGAAGGCTGAGGGGGGATCTGATCAACACCTATAAATACTTCAAGGGTGGGTGCCAGGAGGATGAGGCCAGTCTTTTTTCAGTGGTGCCCAATGACAGGACAAGAGGAAACGGGCACAAACTTGAACATAAGAAGTTCTATCTCAACCTGAGGAGGAACTTCTTTCCTGTGAGGGTGGCAGAGCCCTGGAAGAGGCTGCCCAGAGAGGTGGTGGAGTCTCCTTCTCTGGAGACATTCCAAACCCGCCTGGACGTGTTCCTGTGGGACCTGCTCTGGGTGGACCTGCTTTGGCAGGGGGGTTGGACTAGATGATCTCCAGAGGTCCCTTCCAACCCTGTATCATTCTGTGAGCTCGTCTCTGTTTTCAATCCGTGTTACCGAGTGACTGTAGGTACAGCAGCAGCGCTCAAACACAGCGTTAAGGAAAGGTAACCCACCCCACGCAACCTTCACGCTGTGCGAATGGATCTTGCCCTTCACAAGGGGTTTACTGGGCGCTCCGGGTTTGTCGGGGTTGGTGCTGTGTTCCACCACCTCACTGGGACTGCTTTTTCCTTCGCTGTTGTAGGCAAAGAGCTGTTTCAGGAACGAATGGAACATAAAAAACATGATTGGTTTAACGACAAGTAATAGCCTGCTGATTTATAAAGTTTTCCCATGAAAAAAATAAAACAACAAAAAAACAAACCCGCAAAAGACAACAAAATCAAGTAGTGCAATAAGATCTCATTTGTATTAGGATTCCACTAAAATCTATTGTAACAACAAAAGTACTGCAGATAATTTTCTGCCGTCTCCATAGAAAGTGTCTCAGATACATGAAAACATTAAAACTCCAAAACGCATACAGTCATCATTAAATCAGAAACAAAACATAGTACAAACCCTAAATTTGTAGGATGTACTCCTCCGAAGATTTCTTAAAGTGCACGAGAGCTCATCTCCGTTGTACTGTGGTTGGAAACCGTAACCCTGCAGAGAGAGAAAATAAGAACAAACAGCATCACTAATTTTCCACGGTAAAACAAAAACCAGATCAGATCGATCACCTTTTTTTTTTTTTAAGCTTGAACTTCATCTTTTATTTCATGAACACATGCAATACTTGCCAACTGCTGCAGTATTTTGCAGGATTTTATTTTGCACTATTGCACTACTACGTATCAAGCTTTTACACTTATAACAAACCCAAGCACTTACAGAACCTTCTTCTTCCATGTCCAAACTGTAAGTGAGAGAGTCATCTGAAGACACCCCGTTGGGTGGGCTCCACCTCACTGACAGCCAGGTCACTCCTGCTTCAACGAGCACCGGGGGGGACGGGGCTGGGGGGACAATTCCTGCTGTGTAATATGTCACCGTCTCACTGAACCCACTGGAAAAATATTTAAAAATATATGTATATTAACAACAGCCGGTGTAGTTGATGAGACAATAAGTGACATGATACACCGTGTTCATTACCTCATTCCGATATCATTTTTAGCAGCTAATCTGAGTGAGTATTTTGTAGAAGGAGAGAGTTTGGTGAGTTTATATTGCTTCAGGTGCCCGTAGTAGCACTCTTTGAAGGGTCCATTCTTCCCCTTTAAAAAAAGTAAGAAGAACCTGAGTCACTTCTGAGTCATTTTTTACATGGAGACTGTACACTCCCTGCTAAGGTCAACTTCTTCACTCTAAATTTTCCTAAATTTAATTTCACTAATTTAATAGTAATAATTAAAATATATATATACAAATCACTAAGGCTAAAGAACGTAAAAAGCTTATGTCATCATGGTCATACCGAGTGCACTGAGAGTAATCCTGAGCATTCTTGATAATAAAACCCCTCTTTGATTGAGTATCTGTTTATTTTTTGGCACTATGATTTGACAAAATGGCAATACATGACTGCAATTGGAAACAAAAACATTTTTGAAGTTTTTTAATCACTTTGGAACACAATCCAGTGCAGAGTTCAAAAGCTGAGTGGTGTTTGTGACAGCTCTGAAGATACAAGCCAAACATTCGCTCATTTAAACAGAGCGTAGCAATTAACGATGCTCTGAACGACAAGAGCCAAATGAAGGAGTTTATGTCAAGATTGTCTACTTGAACTGCTGAAATATTACCCGTTTGATTCAGCTGTTTAATTGGCTTGTCCCTTTAAAACTGTCTGGACAGTTGCACTGAAAATAGCCCATGTACCTAAGCAAAAGGTATTTTTAAGTATAATTGGTCTACAGATGTCATTACGATATTTTTTTCCACTAGAAAAGGTCTTACCTCATCCCATTCTAAAAGAAAATTAGTTATTTTGGAACCATTGTCATTTGAGGACTGAAAATAAAGAAACAATGAAAAAAGTTAAAATCAAATGGTTGTACTTTTAAAAATATTTTTGCACATTAAAAAAACACATTTTAACAATTGAATATAATATACTCCAACCGCCTTTTAAAACAAAATATTTAGTGTAGAGCTGAAAGGAATCTGCAGTAGGGACCCAGAACTGCCCTCCTCTTCCACAAACACATCATCTGAAATTCTGCTGTGGGCACAGACACACGTATTCAGTGAAGTGAGTTACAAGAGGTCAAAGCAGCTGTTTCAGCTGGTTTAATCCCTCATTCCTGATGCTCATCCCAGGCTGCTATACTACCTCTATTAATTCTGATAGTGTGGAATACGAACTTATTAATAATTTTATGAATATTGCAAATGATATTCTTGGAGCTTTTTTCCTTGTGTCCTTCCACTGTGTGCTCACCAACTGCCTGAGCAACGTAAGCATTCAGATGAAACATTTGTTATGACACATTAATTGGGAACTTCCTTCAAAGTACAGATTATACAAATAGTTTAACTAAATAAATTCATTTAGCTATAAACAGTTTTCCAGGTATAAGCATAGTCATAAGAACTTGAAAAGACAAGAAAATACAGTTACAAACGAGTCTTCGCATATACTGTATATACTCAAAATCAGGTTAAAAAACCTAAATCTACAAACCAGGCAAAGAAATTTGATTTGAATGGGTCAGAATAATTATAAGAACTCTGAATTCTTAAGTTAGGTCATATCCATTTATCATCCAGGAACCCTGAGAGAAAATATAACTGCCCTATCCTTTCCTACGCTGCTGGTTCCGAGGAGAACTCGAGCACACTGAAGGCGTGTGTAAGAAACTAGATAAATTTTGAAAGAAAGAGGAAGAAACAACCATGATTTCAGTTATCAGTCTTAACTGAGCAACTTAAAAGCCAACACCTAAAGTACACGCTAAATTATTGCCAAAGGTAATTTAAACACACCGTACATGGATACATGGACTGCTTACCTTCCACTGCAAACTCAGGCTGTTTTTGGTTCTATTAATTAGCTTCGGTGCAGCTGGACAGTCTGGCTCACAACTTTCCGTAGTAAAACTCACTAATTCTGAAATGGATTCCTTTATGGAACTGCTGGTTGCTGAAACTCTGTACAAAGGACAATTAACTATGTTATTATTGCATTAGCACCTGAAAATTTAAGGAAAGAGCTGTCAGCTTTAAAAATGCATTTAATCAGAAGGAGTGGTTGCAGCAACAAGACCAGCTGCTCGTGTTATAAATGTCCAATCACTCTCCTTTCAGATCATTAATTCTAAAAGACAGTTTATATTTCAGAGAAACAGGAAAAGACAGTGAAGATGGTAGAGAAGAAAACAAGGGGACATTTTTATGAATTAGAAGGTAAGTGGGAATTTCGACAGCAACAGTAATGTTCGTAGCTATGATATTTTATGCAGAATACTCCTCTAGTTGTTTGTGATCTCAACTTTTCATGAGACCACTGTAATTTTGTAATTAACACATCAACAAAAGCATTAAGTATTTCATTGACAGAAACATACCTGGCATGATAATCAGTCGCTGGTCTGAGATCAGGAAGTGTGATTGTCAATTCTTCCCCGCTGTGAAAAGATAAAAAATAATGAGTTACAGCTCTTCCTTACACTGTAAAGGATAAAAGCTTATCGAAAAGCAAAACCATGTAGCGCACATTTAATTTTCAAGTTTTCCATTGTCCATGTAACTCTTTAGTGATATTACTTAAAATTTATTTCCCGTGATGTAGGTAGGTCTGCAAGTCAACAAACAGCTCCTGATAGAGAGATTGCTGATTGGTTAATGTTTTTAAACATCGGTATTGTGCTTAAATGAAGAAACTAAACTTACACATAGACAGATTTAAATTTTCCATTTTTACCACTGTTGGATATTGCTACTTCAAATGTAAATGCTGCTGGACTATGACTATGGCTCTCTCCATTCTGTGAACTAACTGGGAGATTCCAGGACAGAACGGCTGATCTTGCTTGTATATCAGAAACCTATTAAAAGCATAAATAATGCAAGTAAGTTTGCTTTCTGTAATAAAAGGTATATTAGTCAATAACATGGTGTCGCTAGTTTGCCTATGAAGTTCCTCACTGGAGGAGTTCTTTACCTTTGTAGTGGAAATATCGACTCATTATTTGACTTGATATTGTTTCCTCTTTTCATTTCAAAAAATATATCGTATTACAGGATTTCCCTTCAAACACTAAAGAAATTTTGAGACACACTACAGTGTCTCAGTGTATGAAGAGAAAGCCTCTGTTTCACCTGCACTGTTTGCATCACTCATTTGGAGCAAAATTTCACATTTGGAGTCTCAAACCCTGACACCAGGTCTCTGCTCAGGCACAGTCAGACGGTCTAACTCTCAAACTCTGTTACAACTCTCTCATGGAATCTTAATATTTAACCACTAAGATATATGATAGCACGAGGCTCTGATTTTTAAGTGCTCACAATGAAAATTTTCGCTCTAAGTTTTTTGCTGCTTCATTCCCATATTCCAAATTTTCTCTGACAAAGTCAGCACGGCCTTCTGCTGGCATTAAGTAGAAGCAGCAATGAAAAAAATACTACTCTTATAAAAAAAAGAATAGCTAGAAAGCTGGAGCGAAAGAATATAACCCATTCTGACTGTGTAGATGATGCAAAGAAGATGCTCAAGATCAAAAATATCTGTGCAGTTTTAGCCTTTAGACATTTAAATTAACATCACCAGACTCCAACTTCCTAAATAAGTCTGCAAATACTCAAACATTTGCTCCGATTTCTAAACATAACATAAAAAGATGACCTGTTTTTGTAAATTCTATTCCCAATATTCTTAAATCCTCTAAGCTGAACGAAGGATAGTTCAAGAGTGGATAGACTTCATCAGTTTAGCAGGGCCTTTGCAAGGCACTAGAGCTCTCTCCTACACTGGACAACTTCAGCTGTGGATATATATCGCGTTACAGACTGGGAAACTGAGTCAAACTGTTTCAGAAAGTTGAGAAAAAGTGGGTTTCTATAGCACGGTCGCCCTTTCCAAGCTATTAACTCTAACAACTAACATACATTTTCTCTATTAAAACAATAAACCATCAAGAAAAAAGAAAAAGAGATCAATAAGATGCATGTTATTTTATAGAAAGCGTATGCACAGAAAATAATGATATTTTAAGGATGATACTTACGACTGGCTTCCCAATGCTCAACTGAATATCACATTTCTTGGATTCTGTGTCAGATTCTGAAATTTTAAATATAAAACAGATTACCAAACCCCCCCAGGAGTAAACCAGTCTGTTACAAAAAGGCCACCACAAGATGGAGTTCGCCTCATTAAGAGTTTAACAATAGCACTTATTGTGCAAAGTTCATTTCCCCTGTTTGTTTTGGCTGCGTGAGGGGTAGAAACACGAACTATCCAAAACTAACAGTGTTACAAAAACCCTTTTAGTACATCCTGCACAAAGGGTTTATTTTCCTAATCTGAGCATAAACGAGTTTTCTCTGACAACACAAAAACATTCCTCCAAAAACGAAAGGTGTTAAAAAAAATGACAATAAGATCTTATCTCTCTATTGTACGTGCTTTCCTTGAATTGCTATTACAAAACACTTGGGCCAGGCATAACTTGGAAGGAGCCTGATCAAAACTGCACACTAAAAATACTTACTGGTAAAATGAATCCTATCTATACAATTGCCCACATCAAACAATTCAGGGTATTATTCTGCCTACAAATAACACCTCATTTCCTCCCTCCCATTTGTATTAAGACAAATCTTTAATAAAGTATAATTCTCGCCCTTGAAATAAGTTGGATAAAAGCTTCCACCTCTTTTTACTTCCCAAGATACAAAGTCAGATTTCTTTTTTATTTCTCTAACCAAGGAGTTAAATACAATAGTGACACAGATGAAGAGCAGGACTTGCAGCCTGACCAGACCACCTCATTTAGGACATACACATAGAAGATATTAAAAGATGCACAAATCATTTAAGGAATCACGAGAAGAAACTGCATTTCAGTGACACGTGAATCAACATGAAAGACAAAGATATTGTACATGAGGTATTTCAGTGTGCAAGAGCCATAAGCTATTAAAAACCTCAAATTTAAGTAAAATAATGCACTGAACTGAAAGGACAAGTGATCAAACAGCAGCCTGTAGAGATATCTGCTCAAACCTTCAATTTCTTGAGGTTTTCAGTAACTTCTGGTTACCTGAAATGTACTGCAAAGAATGACACCACCATTTTTTTATGTAAGTACCCACAGGTCATCCTCACGTGGAATATTGATAAGGCCCAGGTCAGAAAAGGCAGAAGTAAATACACGGCTTAAAGTTAAATCTTCCTGAAGACCTTGTTTGAGAAATCTCAAACGAACATGGACATTACTATGATTTCTAGAGGAAAAAAAATCTGAACAAAATGAAAATTATGTCAAACTTTCTCTAATCCTGAATAGCCAAATAAATTTAAAAATTCAGTTTTTTTCAGAAACTATTTTGCAACAAACTTATAGCATCTTCTGTTATAAAATAACTTAGATTACTATTTTTTTTTAACCCTTTCAACGGAACCTACCTCCCATCTCTGCATCTGGGCTGCTCTTTATTTTTCCTATCTGCTTCTGCTTTAGTGGTCCTCCTGCCCCTTGCTGTCCCTTCCCATTGCCATTCTGCATCGTTGCATTGGAAGAATTAACAACTTTATGGGGTGAAGATGGAGGGCTGTTAAGTTTATTGTTAGTGTGACCACTGGCTTGTCTGTCTTTTAGTCTTTTCTTCAGGTGTTCTTGCATTTTGAGACTCCTTTCATCTCGCTGAATGAAGTTTGTCCTTCCATGTGTACGAGGTTCTGCAAAGAAAGGAGAACTTAGTTCATTATTGAATACAATTTATTTGACATCTGAGAAATACATTGTAAGTTAAAAGAATAACTACAGTAAAAGCAGAACTTGAAAATCCATGGAACTCTACTGGGTGTGCTTTGGCAGCCTGTGGATGTTGCATGGAGTTTCCATTTTTCCTATTTAACCCATACCCAAATGGTTGATTTTCTTTTTCTTTTTCTTAAACATTGTTTTTGATCACTTGCTGAGTTTAGGGGTTGAATTTTTTATTCCTTTTTAAAATTTAATTCTTCCGGCCTTTCTCTTTTATTAGCTGCTCCAGATTATGCCTTACAGTCACCATTCTCCCCTGATAGCCACACAGTCACATTTTCAAAAAACGTGTAAGCAAATTTAGGACCCAAACTAACTTTTTAAAACACATCCTGGGTGCTACTGAGTGTTTTATCCTGGACATGGCCAAAATATCTTAATTACCAATTTAAACTTGAGAGGGAGAAAGATAGTGAATGGTCTTAATAAGGCTTACGGGCTGGTTTAATTCAGCAGCGACCCCAGTCCTCCACTGAAGGATCGCTTAATTCAGTTTTTAAATACTGAGCAGATTTGCACTTCAGCCTACAGCATGGATTACTATATTTTTTGGTTTATGTATGGTATTTTTGTTTTCTTTCCAGTCATATTTGGACTCTGTCTAGCAAAAAAAAAAAAAAGACATTTGTCTATCAAATTAAATCCAATTTCAAAATACTTCAAGCCAAAGCTGTGACAAAACACAGGAGTTTTGGAGAGCTGAATTTTAGAAAAAGGTAGAAGCAATCACTGTGGCATTTACAGTAACCAAAGTAAGGATCTATGAAAAATATAATATTCATGGTATTAGAACACTTCTAAGTTACTGCTTCTGCGTTTAACCCTTAAAAACAGAACAGAAGGAGATTTAAACTTTATACAGTGATAGTTGGCACACGCAGAGTGCCTTCAGACCGGGTTCCATGATACCTTGTACATGTGTATTTTAAGATACCCCATAAACACAGATAAGGCTCAGGAAGTCTAATAACTAGCACCAAAAATCACCTCAATGTGTGAAAGACAGAGCTCAAGTCTTCTCAGTCTCAACTCACCTTGCTCCTGGAAAACGTGCGGTGGCGGATGCTGGTGGATGAACTGTGGTGGCAGCTCTCCCGTGCCAGGAACCGGAGGGTACACCGGGTGAGGCGGGTGGGGAAGCAGAGCGTGGTGATGGTGCATGTAATGCGGTACGTGGGGAGGAGGAGGAGGAGGAGGATGCATGGAAGGATGGAACTCAGCCGAGTGTGGCAATACCACCACCTTCCGAACTCCATTTTCTTCCACCACCTGTCAAGAAATGAAACATCAATACAGAAAACAATCTCGTAAATATTATACATTTAATAAACAATCTCTATGTTTCAGTTTATACACGCAATCAAGACAGTCAGGGATACACCAAAATGAATTCCAGTGGAAACCCAGCAGAAGCTACTGGAAGAAACTGGAGATTGAGGCAGTCAGTTCCAAGCAGCTGAGCCTCACACACTGCAGTGGTAGGCAATCTATAATTCATGCATAACGTAGATATTCTTTTAGTAAATGAAGTGAGGGTGTAATTCCCAGTCTACTTGTAATTACAGTTAGAAGAGCTGCCATAGAACCACATCCCGAGTGACAGCACTACAGGACACACAAGTCACTGCCATGTCACCTCTGTGGGACACATCTGTGGACACGTCCTTAGCCCGTGGCAAATACAAAGTATTACACGTCAGCTCTGCTGTCTTCTGCTATGATCCAACCCAACTCAAATGTCAAAATATTTCACGTTCACCACAGGCTAAGAGAATTCCGACAAGGAACCTGTCTGTGTGCTTGAATTCTAGGAGAAAAAGATGCTCAGACAGTGTATATGTACGCACGCTCCTCAACTGGCAATATATAGGCTCCTTCGGGATTCTAATTCTGCCGGAGTGAAATACATTAATATCTCAATGTATTGCTTTTCCTGCAGTAAATTTAAGATATGTCAATGTTTTATAAAGTAACACTTCTCTAAATCTTAAGACTGAGAAGAGACTTTGGACAGAACATGGGTTTTAGAAGACAAAGTGAAAAAATAACATCAGAGTGGGATTCACAAAAAGATGTATTAAACAATGATGACACTGAAGGAAAACACTGCCCAGTTTAGTCTCATCTTTAATACCTCCGGAACAGACAACCAGAGGCCAAGTTTTACAGGGTCCTTTCTCCAGACAGGGTTCATGGTACAGACAGGACATCTGCTCTCATCTGTTCTCATTCTGTGGTTATGCTCCATTTTGCTTATCTGAGGGATTAATTTTCAGCACCTCCAGTTCTGATGGGGTCAGAGAAATGACCATCAGAGAAATCTCCTGGTCATATTCCAGTTTGTTTCTAATGCCACAATACAGAAGTTCACTGCCATAAAGTTCAGGCTGTATCTAATAACAAGTCTGACTCAGAAGCAAGCTAGAAGGTATTAAATCCTATTTAAAAGCAGACAACAAATCACTTTCTCCCTCACACAAAAAATTAAAGAGGTACGAGCAATGCAATTGGAAAAAAAATAATCAACGATAAGAAAAATGTTCACTATTAACGGCAAACTGACACTTCGAAATTAATCAAGTCTCAGTAAGAAAACCAGGCATTTGTCTTAGGTTGGTTTAAAATTAGTCTGCAGTTTTACACTTCCTTCCTCCTAAATCAGTCATCTCCTCCAAGTCACATTTAAAAACGCAAATCACAAATGCTATTAGGCAGGGCCTTGCAGCGCTTTAACATTAAGAGAGGATTGTGTAGTCAGCAGAAAACATTATCTCTGGATGCAAGTGAGGAGCACATTCCAGCTGCAGACTGGCATAAAAAATTGAGAGGCAAAAAAAATTATGTATTTTTATTGCAATCTGTAAAATAAATAATATAAAATAAAACCTGCTCTTAGAAGATTTCACCTTATTTAGGCAGCCCACTGTTATTAAAAATATAGACAGTTTATATTTTCAGGCATTTCAAGAAAGCACTTACGCAAAAGCAGGCCATATGTTTTATCCTGTTAGTTTCTTCAAGATCCTCTCTTAAAGCATATTTAGTTTGGCTACAAGAAATCACTGCAGCATTTCCTAGTTGGCCAAGAAGGCATTACAGATGTTGAAATACCGCTTACGCCAAAAGTACATTTTGAAAAGCTTCTCAGCAAAAGACAGAGCAAACTAACAAGAAATTCTTCTTCTGAAGGGAAATAGAACGTGTCCGCTCACAAACTGCTATGACAGAGTCCAGCTGGGAGACGGCCTCAGAGTCAGCTGTATTATTAGCAAATACTAACAGACTTTAAATAGAAGAAAAAATGACAAGGAGAAGTCACTCAAGCCTAAGTTTACACTGAATACACTTTGTTCTAGAAACAACGTGGGGGGCTTTTTGGTGCATCAAGGGAAATAAACACACCACTTGAACCACATGACATTGCAGAATATTGTAACACACCCTATAACATGTACAAGTCAAAACTCAGAGCAAAGTTTGATGGCTTTGTTAACTCTATTTTACATACATATTAAGCAAGAACACATGGCACAGTTTTGGGTAAAAGGGATACATTAATATATGAAGATTTTCACATTATTTTACAGTCTGAAGATGCCATGTTCCCATTACCCACTACTGAATCACTTCACTCCACTTTGGCAGAAACCAACATAATTATCTCTGGGCTCCTCCAGGCAGACTTGGGGACAGAAAGTTCAAGTCTCATCTACTGACAAGAACAGTACAATGAGCTCAAGCTCTGATTTAAAGTCAGTTTCAAATTTGTCTATCCCTGTCCTAACGACCAAGGGGCAACAAAACAGAACTCGTTTCATGTGACAGCAAACACAGAACAACCATATTTTTCAGTTTGTACCGCTCAGCATCTGCCAGTGCTTCACATTCTGTTTGCGCTGAAGACTTGATTTCATATTGATGCATGAATTATCTGGGGGATCTTTCCCCAGGGTCTGCATGAAAGTACCTACTTACAACAGCAGAGGCAGCTGTATGCAAAAAAACAACTGCCAGGGGAATTCAAGAACATAAGAGTTACAAGGTCTTACCCAAAAACCTCCTAATTTTTAACATCACCAGAAAATTAGAAACCTCCCCTGTCCTGTTTAAAACTGTTTTTCATTACTTGCCTTTAAAAATGCATCAATTGAAAAGTAAATCAAACTGGAAAACTTCCAATAGCTCTGATAACGGTTGAAATGCCACACACCCGCAGGTCTGACCTGCTATGGCTGAACAAGACAGGGGAGTGGAAAATCAACGGGAATGGAAAAGTAAAGCTGGGAGAGAAGCCCAGAGCCCTGCTCATTCCATAGGCACATGTCACCAGCATTAACACTCCTCTCCACACTTCTGCGGTAACGGTAGGGTGTTTTGCTGAATGTTAAGGAGATCAGAGCTGGTAAAGAAAGAGGCATTGAAAACTTTGATAAATAGAATTATACTAGAATAGGAAAAATCTGAATTAAGAGAAGACATTAAAGAGAAATATCAGAGGGGAAAAAAAAAAAAAAAGACCTAAGGGATGAGAGACAGAATGCTAACTGGTATATGACCCATATAACTGCACTGTAAAAAAACCCCAGGGTCTGGTATCCATAGTATGTGTGAGACGCGTTCGATTCCAGCGCTGCCCCCAGCCATGTTCCCATCAGACTGGTTCCAGCAGTGCTAGCAGTCAGCTCCCGTTGCTCCTACCACCCCGGCCCCACTTTCACCCTGAAAACAGGACCAAAGGAAAAATCTGCTAGTGGAGCTCAACAGATAGCCAGTCCAGACCCACCTTACTCAAAGGAATCTTTACTGCCCAGTAGGATTATTAACAAAATCCTGAAAACTAGATCAAATTCTAAGCGAACAGAAGGTGGTAGAGCCTACAATAAATAGTTAAGTTCAATGGAAAAAATATGAGAAATACTTTCAACAGCTCTTCTAGAGAAAATAATCAATAGCCTTATCATTAAAAAGCCACACCTACAAACACACTTAAACGTAAGAATAAATTAAAGTTTACCTGAGATACATAACCGGGAGGCACAAATATAGGCGGCATAGAACCATTTGGTGACATCATAGGAACATGGGCCGGACCTGAGAAGTAACAAGGTGCCACTTTTTAAACAAACGAAGCTTTTTACAAACTCAAGACACTTTTTTTTTCCCAAAGGTGGTGGCTCACTTTGGTGCCTGAAAAGCCAGCAACCGCAGCCAACTCTGTATTTACAGAACTACTTTTAGACAAGTAGATTTAGAAGCAAGGCTTAAACTATCCAATAAAAAAGTGAGTGAGGAGAGAAACTTAAATAATCAGGACTGTGAGTTTAAAAAAATAAAAGTGACTGTAACAAATTTTCATCAAGAAAAATAATGTGATTTATGTCACTGATTTTCACATTCAAAATACACATAAAGAAGGACTTAGTAACTTTCAGGAAGCACCCAGAATTTTAGATAATATTGCTGAATGCAAGTCTGGCTCTACATTTATTCTACAAAAAGCACAGATTACATTTATCCCAACCATGACACTTACACTGCCAGTAGTATTTCTTTAATTGTACAAAAATCAGCAGAGATCAACTTTAGTTCTTCTTTTGTGGCCAAGTTAAAAGCAACAACACTGGCACTAGAGTAGTGCAGACAGCTGGTTTACCAACTTTTTTTGGTTGTTTTTTGTTTGGGTTTTTTTTTTGTTGTTTTGTTTTTGTTTGTTTTTTAAATCAGAATGTATTATTTTTCACATGAAGATGAAAGAAAAGTATTGCTGTCTGGGATTTGATGAAAGCAGAATGGTCACTTCTTATATAATATCATTTGAAATGGTTAAAAATATTCCAAAAAATGGAAGTACTGATAAATTCTACTTGACTTACAGGAGATATTTTGACCCAGCTCAGATTTGCAGTTCTGTCACTTGCCCAGAAGGTAAAAAGCAGTTTGTAGCCACAAACAGCAGCTACTACCTTATGTGAAGTGAGGTCACACAGCATCTATTGAAGTTGCTTAGATTAGTGTGGACTAAAGCCCACCTAAATTCATGTGTTAAGATTCCAAGAAGACAGGTATTCAAGGATCATTACAAAACCAGTTGAGGTGCCAGCCCCTTATAAACTGGCAGCAAAGTCTGCAGAGATGCAGGAACCTTGGCAATTTCCCATTGCTTTCTCATTTGTGCTTGAAGTACAAACTGAAAAATCTGATCTATTACATCGCAGAACGTATAAAAACACACTTGACATTACAGAAACCAATACTGGTAGTAATGTTGTGATATTTGCAGAATTAAAATATTTGGATTCAGTGCTGCAGTTTTTTCCTTTACCTTGAATACACTGAATGTGTCCATCTTCAGTTGTAATTGTAAATGTTTCACCTGGGTTTACCTGTACAAGAATAACCTGTAGAAAACAAGAGACGAAAGGTGGGTTTTTTTAAATTTTAGAATTTACGTGGGGGAAAAAGCCCATCTCTTCCTTACATACACATTAGATTAAAACAATATAGCTCTGGCAACTCAGAGAGTAAAAAAGCAAAATGAGAAACTGTGACAGGTAAAATGAAATTTCTTCACACTTTGACATAAAACTATTAGTTTTGCATATCCAGTATTATTTCCCATTACTACCAGAAGTGCTTCCCTTGATACACTTGAAAGCTTTTATTTTCAATGTTTTCATGCTGTTTCTTCTTCTTTTATCAAAGCAATAAATTACCCAAGATTCACCTTGCTTTCCAAGCTTTGCCTATGAGATTGTTTCAACTTCAGGGCTAAATTGACAAAAATTAGGATTATACACACATGAAAAAAAAAAATGCTTTGCCCAAAACACAAGCCATGTCTTTTCATTGAGAGCATGCTAGTGTGTACTTTGACAACATATTCTCTGATGCTATCAGGTAACTTAATAAAGAATGCAGTCCTTTGGGGGTGGAAGGATGGTAGAAGAGGCGACAAAGCAGATTCTGCCCAACACCTCTCAAAGATCAGGTTTGTTTTCTCACGTGTTTGTGTAATCCTGTAGCTAGAGAAATACAACCACCGGTGAGGTCTTGCGGGTCAGTCTGGACACGATGGCATGCACTGTCACACAAATCAATGTGGACATCTGCCCGAATTATTCCTCGGGCAACCTACAGCATCCCTCGTGCTGGCTAACACCAACCATCACCTTGTTTTACCCCACTCACAGCACAAGCTTCAGTCTGACTGTAAAATATTGGCAGTGCTTCAGTTTTATTGTAACACAACATCTTTACTACAAGAATTTTGCAGTGAGATTCTACCGTATTACACAGGCACAGGTCTAATTCTTCAGTAAAATGAGGGATTTGGCCATTAAGAACTGCACAGTCAAAATTCCACCCGTATTCCAAGGTCAAAGCCAGCACACAAAGAAAAAAGGCTGATAGAAAAATTGAAATAAAATGTATTTGTAAAACTAGCTATGAAACCCAAAAAGTAAAGTCTTCTTTCATTAATTTTTTATAAAATATTTTTATGTTATTCATGGAATGACAATTATAGCAGGTAGAAAGAATTCTCTGTCAGGTCTTTGGAACAGGTTTCAATTAACTGAAGTTCTCACAAACAGTTCAGGAAACTATTAACTGAACTCGGGGAGAGGGATCAGAAGTAAATGGTGTAATCACAGGGCTGCAGAGCAGTTCAGAGACTGGAATTTCAGGAATGCACACGGCAATGTCTTAGAGGAATGACTCATTATAATTAATGAAGCAAATGCAGTTCCATCTACCTTCCACCAAGGAAAATTTCCAGGAAGCTTGAGTGTGTCTAATGAGTCAATCTAAGCCCAGTTAGACGACAGACTAGCGCTAGGGGTCACAGTCACGTTGACACCTTCAGGTGTCCTGCACAAGCATTTCAGAACCAGTGGGATTGAGCTATTTCAAAGCACTGGTCAGTGTTTTGTTTTTCTCCCTTATTCACACACTTTCCATCACTGAAGGTTTTGAAAACAAGAAACCCTTCCAGAAAACTTCCAACTGAGACTTTACGGGAAATGAAACTAATGAACTCGGTGCCGCATCTGAATGAAGCAAATGGCCAAACAGCACAAGATTTATTTCTGGGAACGAAACCACTGCACAAATGCCCTGCAATTAGCCCATCTCCTACATCACTGGCAGCAAAATAATTAAAAATAATCTGCATTAATAAAGCTTTAAAGTTAGTGGCCTATTTAAAAGCAAACTTTCCAATGTGAGACTGTGGCTCAGAAGCTTCCCCTCTCTGGAGAAAGGTATCACAAATGAGCAGCATAAACAAGTGTATTTGTCAGGAATCTGAGGGATGGCAACTTGCGGTTATTTATATACAGACATGCAAGAATGACAAACATTGGCACATTAAATCACATTCCCAGTCCCATGAAGACTTTCACTAGACAGACTTACTCGTTATTTCCAATATAATTCAACTAGAAGTCTGGGAGACTATCGGTGTTGAAAGTCTCCTCTTCAAATGCCATTTTCCCATACACCTCCAAGATCCAACTAATTTATTTTTAACCCTGTCTGATTGCAAACAATCTCCACTGGGGTTCCAAAAATTTCAATGACACTCACCTTCTTCTGGGTCATTTAACGTAATACACACTAGTATTCTTTCTTCTACACACTGATCTGTCCCAAGACACACTATACAAACATAGCTACGGAGATGGGTCTCCAATTAGATCTACTTGATCTCTTTTCCTTGTGTAACATGAAACAGCGGCTACTGAATAACCTCACAGCTGCTCAATGTCTAAAATTTCCCGTTGCTAATGCTGGAACTTCAGAACTAGCTTAGAGACTCTATCGTTTTACTTATTTCAAAACACAGTCACTGCCTTTTATCTCCAGAGTCTGAGAAAACAAAGCAGAGTAGACTTTTTTCTTTTTTTTAATAAAGGCTATTTTTACAAGGAATACTACAATCCTTCCCCATCTGTAACAATTACAAATCAGAGGATACTTCATGTAAAACTTTTCAGCACTTACGGTCTACCAGATCCTTAATTTGTGATTATTTTGTTGTACCCTGTTTATCCACTGTACATTCAAATATACCAAGGTCTTCACTGTTACTCTTCATAATCATTTCATATGACAGTTATCCTCCAGAAATGTTTATGCAACTTTTCTTTCTGGATTAATTTCTTAATTCCTATTTCAATTACAGTCCGATACTTGACGTTATAAACCGATCAGGTTAAAGCAATGGACAGCTTTTTCCCCTGCTTCAACAAAATGATTAACTCCAGGCACATAAAGTCTTCAAATTTATGTTTCATTATCATAGAATCCTAGCTCAGGTTGGAAGGGACCTTGAGAGATCACCTGGTTCAATCTGTTGTGGGAAAGGGAGCCCAGATGAAATTATCCAGCCCCCTGTCCCACCACTGCCACCCAACACAGAGCTATTTAGCTACTTAAAGCAAACCTTTTCTCTCCTATCAGGACCAGTCACATTTGTAGCTGCTGTAAGGCAGGACAAAGATGCTTCTTAAATTAATAACTAGTATTAAAATGTTAGGATGCCCGCAATATTTCTGACTGCACTGGAAGTCTGTCTCCAAATGATGGGACAATATCTCAGTATGTGTCGTACCAGGCGCTCAGCTCCTATGGCCAAACCCTAAATTCACTTCAAGTTCACTGACAACTTACAAAAACTTGTGCTTCAGAATCATTTTGCTTTCACTTTTGTCTGTATTTCTAACCATACTCGGTACTTCTGAAGGGTTGTGTCCAATAAAATTCTAATGTTTCAACTAAATATACTCAGGTTTCACCAGTGCACTGGAATTATTAATGAAGATACTTAATATCAGGAAGACAAGGTCTTTACTCTCCTCTACATTTCCCTGCAATAGACTTCTTGGTTTAGAGCACTGCAGCCACTTGCTAATCTTTATTGACTGCTTTACATGAGTTTTAAGAAAAGCTTTCAAAACCTTAGCGCTTTGTTAAATCCATATATTATATTTTTCCTTCTATTCTTTGATTTTGTAGTTTAAAGCACTTACATGCATATAACAAACATTCCTTTTAATTTGCAATCTTTTCACATTTCCCCTATATTAATGCGGAATGATTTTCTCCCTCTCTGTAGCTGCACTTCCATTTTACTGATGGACCCCAGTGCTGAGAAGCACATGCTTTTCCAGCTTTGCAAATCAGCATCGCTGTTGCTTTATTCCAAGCCTAGATTTTTCTATTTGTTTTCAAGTATGCTTGAACGTCAGCCTCCTGCTGGCACAGCATGGCAGGAGTTGTAAGAAAATGCAATGGATTTACTGGCCTGTTGTATGCTGTCCCCATTAACCATATGAGGTAGAAGTGGCACTTCATTCAATATAGGCGTAGCTTCCAGTGGAGGCGGCTGGTCGGCCATCATGTCTGAAAACCATTCATTGACGACCGCTCACATCAACCACCTGCTAGAACAAAAAGAGAGTGTTCAATATTAGATACGTCTCTCCACTCCCCCTAATAATTCCCCACTTCGTTGCCAAACTGGGTACCAATGTTTCAGAAGAAAAATACAGCAGTGCCTTCAGGACACTGCTTTGGGTTGTTTTTTTTTTTCTTCTCCACGAAACAAATACTCGCACTATGGTATTATTTGAATCCTTTAATGACAACAATTCGAGAACGTTTGAAAACTCCATAGGAAAATATAATCAGACTTCAACACTCCACAACTCTTCCCCTAAAGATTTTCAAACAAACTGACTTTAATTGGAGACAAAAGTTACTATAAAACATCCACTTCCAGCTTCATTGAACATTTAAAAACTTGTGCAAACTGACAGTCTTAAAAGCATGGAGGGGGATAACAAGTCATATATCCAAGTTCTTCACGACAGAGCACATCCAATCAGTCTAATATATTACCCTACTTTTCATTTTTAAGTACTGCATTTAAGGAATACATATCCTTCTTCCAAACACATGCTCTTTAAAAACGTATCGTGCATGCTCAACTCGACATGCCACAAGTGATAAAATTGGTACATAAGTGATGCAATTACACAGTAGCAAAATTCACACTTTATTCCTAAATCTGAAGTTACAATTTCTAAATCGCTTGTATTCGAGAATCTAAGTTTTAAGCGAGATAATTAACATATTACATGTACATTTCAGCCTCTGTAATGATCAACGCTCCCCCAAACCATACAATTTCTCCAGTGTAGCATCATGTCATCAATCCAGAAGTCAGACACAGTTAAAGCAAGGCTCAAGGCAACACAAGAGAGACAAAAGTCTTTAACTGAGTATCATGGAGAATTGCACATGGAGAAGTGCTGTATAGTTTTGGGCTTCTAGTGAATAATCCATGATTAAAATATATCAAAATACAATCCAAACGTTAGTGAATTTTCAGTGTATAGTTAATTCAGCACCCATAAAAAGCACAAGAGAACAGGATACAGGAAATGCTGACATTTCCTTCTCCCTTCCCATTACCTCCTATAAATCCAGATGGAAGACAAAATGCAGTTAGGATAGGCTAATTCATTAAATTAAAAATAAAATGCAAAAGCAAAATAAAAGCACTTCTTTTCCCCAAATCTGTGCATGAACGAAGTCAGACTATACACAACTGTCAAATCTTTGTTCAGTTCTCTATACCCAGTACGGAAATTACAGTTTCCATATTCAAATTGGGTGGAGGAAAAATGATTAATTCTATACTTGTAGGACTGAGTCTTCAGCAGATTAGTGATGGAGAAATATTATAGCCTAATGGCTATAATTTCTTCCACTCTTAACTCATTTAGTTCAGAAAGGATCTATAATAAAGGTGAGATTACATGGATTTCACCTGTAATTCCAATCCAAGGTAGAGGCTGGTAAATTCCATTGTAAAACCCACCCTCTTTCTTTGCAAAAACATCGCAAAATAATGGATGCAATCAGAGAGCCACAAAATACAACACAACAAAATAACCCAAACTGCCAAAAAACCCAGCTCATTCTGCAGACCAATTCCCCCAGGTCTGCCCCAGTAACAATCTCTAGAGGCAAATATGACTGTACAGGTGCAAGGATGAGACACGTCCTCTAAAGTTTAAACTTAACCAAGCATGCTATTTATTTCCTGAATAAAATAATCTCCCATCCTATTTGTCAGATTTTGAATTACTTCTGCCCAGGAAACAAACTCATCTGATATATGTATATAACTATTCCACTTAAAAATACCTGCATGGTAACACCACCAGTCAGTATGTTGAAATTAAGGCAGAAGTTTCTTCTGTTACACCTCTCCCATTTTTAGAGGTTAGAACTAAGTCTTAAGAGCCATTATACCAATTCAGTATACACAGGCAGATTGAAAATACTTTATTTTATATCTGTGTATAGTCCCAATTTCTTTCACCTAAGAACCTCAAAATGGACAGAAATTAGCACTTAACATAAAGGGGAAAACCCTTTACCAAAGAGCAACTACATCTGCATTTAAATGTTCAACTCACCAAAATAACCAGCTGTAGAAAAAGGCGTTCTGAAACAAGTTCCAATACCACCTGCAATTTTAAATAAACATTCAAAGTTTCTATCCTTGTCTCCTACCTTGGCTGCATATAATTCTTTGAGATTTTCTCTACATTAGTGAGCAGCATGGTGTAGTTAGTACAAATTGTAGAGCAGAGCACCAACATCCACGTGGTTATTAGAATCCTTAGTTTATTGCCTGATGACACCGATAGTATTTACATTTACACCTACACACACGTTCTACTTGCTTAGTACTGTAACTTCACATTTTTCAGAGGAAGAACATAATACTTGGAGTATTAGGAAAGAAATGTTTTTATACAGTCAATGACAACGTCCAAAAATAGCAAATACAATTTCAAGTCCCCATATGGTCAGAGAATATGGAAGTACTAGCACAAATGAGACCATTTTAGTAACTTTTGAGGCAGTTTCACCTGACTCGGAACACTAATATTTCACTGTACAGCTGGGCTCAGATGGCTGCAAGTGGCAGAACACCAATGATAAAGAGGAACCTCCCACTGCACACTGATGGACTTTGCAAAAAAACAGATTTTTTTGCTTTTAGAGCACAGCTTCATTCCTTGAAAATACTGATAAGAGAACAGCAAAAGACACTGCTGCTCTCAAAGGTACCATCTCTGCTGGTAAATGAGCATGGGGCTCAACCCCCTCCCCAGTGTAACAGGTAAAACTTTGGGGAGACAAAAGACTCCCATGGAACATGGTATCAAAGGGTTCACCTCCCGAAAGTCTCCATTTCATTTGAGGAAGCAGGTGGTATTTGGGTAAATAAAAAGAGAATTCCTGAAAAGTGATTACATACTCGGCACAATTTCCTGAAAAACGGAACAAAGAAATTGAGATCCATCTTGAAAAGCCATTACCTACATCCTCCTACCGCTGATCCCGGAGCGGGGAATCCAGCCCTGTGTCCTCCTGCTCAGCCCCATCACCCATCCCCAAAGGCAACCATGGAATGGCAGAGAGGAGATCCAAGGATCCCAAGCCCACCTCCATCCATCCCACGTTCCAAGCCCTGCTAAGTCCCTCAAATGCTGTCAGTGATGTTGGGAACCTTCCTTTTTACTCCAAACCCAACCCAAGTCAACTCTGATGGTCAAATTCAAATGACCCAAAGAGGAAGAACCCACCTAGAGGGAAAACTGCATCAAAAAGCTTCTTGGGTCCATGAAGACTAACTTATTTTATCACATGCTTGGTAACAGAGGCTCAGGCTGCTATTTTCCATGGTCTGTTCTTGGCATACAGGCATTTTAAGTTTACCACTACTAACTATCCAAGCCAACGGGGGGGGAGGGAGAGAGAAGGAAGAGAAAAGCATTTGAACAGGCTGCACTGACACTAAAAATGAGCAAATACACAAAATTTTAAACCGTAGACTAAAAATAACCAAGAAAAATCCCAAGCATTAAAGACTAGGCAAGTTTGGTAGCTGTCAGAGTTGCAAAGGAACATACTGAGAATTAATGAATCATAACCCATGAATCAAGAGCAGAATTCGTTGAGGTATCTTCTAGAGCTCTGTCACCACACACTGGAGATGTTTAAGTCAGTATGCAATTAAATTGATTAATTTTTAGAAAGGTTACATTTTGCAAGGGTATTCTGGTCTGATTCATTTCTTTGCAGTGGTTTCTATTACACATCAGCTAAAGGTCATTCCCAAACCTTGTTTGAGCTGAAGGATGAAGTCAGCCCATACAGCATGATAGCCATCAAAAAAAATAAAAATATTGGGACTATTGGGACTAAGCATCTCAGAAACAAACCTTCTGAAGCACTGTTTTAGCAAAGGTGAAAGAAGTAATAGTGGATATTGCATTTCTAAGTTAACAAAAATCCACACTGGATATAGATTGCGCTACTGATTTCACAGATTATTTGTTCAAGACACACGCATCTGAAAAACTGAAATGTTTTGTCATTTATTTTACAACATAAAAAAATGAAAATATTTTAAGGCAAATAAAACCAGCTCATATTTTAAAAATGTACTCTTAAGAAGTGTTCCTGAGTAATTCAACACTGTGCTAACGTAATACGGTTAATCATGTTAACCATATTAAATAAAAAAAAAAAGGCAATATTTTCCACTGACAGTCTCGCACTACAAAGGCTTCTAAGAAAAACAGAAAATCTTAATGACTAGCCTTCCAGAAAACAATTACAGTATACAGCGGCTGTGCCTGACCTCACTTCCTGACATAGTAAAAACGCCGAGGCTCTGGAAGACTGAAACATTGGCCTTCCCTTTTCTCCAGCCCAAATTCTTCCCCGACCAGCGCTGCAGTCTCCCTGGCCCCCGTCCAGCTCCCGAGGATCCGCACTGAACTCAGTGTTCATTGATTCACGCTTCGCTCCCCGACTGAAGTCAGCGCCTGGGCCGAGAAAGCCGGGGCTCTGATTTACATACAAACGAGCTATTATGCTCCCGGGAGGGAAGGAGCGAGGGGAAGGTAGCTAATTGAGGTCTAGATGATATTAGATCATCACACCTTAAGTCTGGAAAACATCATGGATTCTCACGAAGCGTTGTGAAATGAAAATCTGAAGTAGTGTAAAATCGTTTCAGTCCAAAGTGAAATAAATATGTAATTCTAGTACATGGGGCAGCTACTAACGAATATTTACTAAACCCACTGGAAACACTGGTTCCTGCATTAAAAAGCCTCCTTTAGCCGTTTGCCAACATGCAGCGATGAATGAGGTGTCACATTCGACTCACAGTCCCTTCCACTGGGATATCACAACAGAAACAACTTCAAAATTATAACAACAATATCTCTAAGAAAGAGTCAGGACCAGAATAATTTTCTGGTATAAACACACCACTTCTGTTTTATCACTAACTTTGGAGCCGTCACCGAAAAACACTGACACCACATCAACAATTGTACAGACACGGCTTCTCTTTAGGCCGTAACAATGAATTTCCAGCTATTTGTGTGCGGAGCATGGAAAAACAAAGGAAAGGTTTTATATTCATTAAACGTGTTTTATGATACTAAATAAAAAAAAATATATTGAAAAATTACTTTTTCACTGGAATGATATCCTTTAATTACATTAATAGAATATGAGATTATCTATTGTGCAAACGGGTAGCAGCATTATGTATTTAGCAAGTTATAGACACTCCCATAATAAGTATTTTCCTTGTATATTAAAAAAATCTCTCTCCAAAAAGACATCACACACAAACTAAATAGGGGGGGAACACTAGATACAAATGGATCAGCTTCATTCCACTGTCCAGAGTAGAAGCTGAACAGATTTCATTATAGTAAGTGCTGGAGAAAGTTCCTATTCCAAGGAGCTTACTACTTAATTGGAGACTGTTTTTTTTTTTTTAAATACAGTCTGCCTGAGTTAGAGAGAACAATGTGTCCAGGAGCAAAGAGGAAGTCTGATGGAGAGCTAAAAATTTATCTCAGGCTTCCTGATTTCTAGGTTCAGCGCCTTTTGCAACCTTCCAGCCGGATCAGAAGTTTACACTGATTACAGGAAGTAAACCACTACAACATTGCTATTTATTGTATAAAAACCTAAAGCTTTAATTATAGCTTTTTGTATTAATAGGATTACTAATTAGTATTTTTATATCGATATCTACTATACTTTTATATATTTATTTATTTTCTCTAAGTAGGGAAAAAACCCCAGTCTCATTGCAAACGACATACTTGGTTGGAAAAAACTACCATCTAGAACTGGATCTGTGGACACACACACGTGTGAACATCACGTACTGCCAAACATCGAGACACTGTCAGACCTTAAACTCCAGAAGATCTACTGCAAACCAACACTTCTGAGTATTTTAAACACTCTCTAAGCCATCAATTGAATTCTGCATCAGCCATCTCCAAAGGCTGTCAAAAAGAACAACAGCAGACCCAAATAAAAGTCATCCCCAACCTCAGGCTAAGAAATAACCTTGTCAAGAAAATGAAACCTTATTTATGAATCCTAAAAAACTCCTCACCCCTCCAGATTGGAAATTTATGCCCCGCAAAATTTTGAGGTAGGAAACCTTTTGGAAAAAAAGGTACAAGCTACCCTCTCCCACCCAAGTTTTTCAAATAAACAGTATTTACAAGGTGTTTAAGATATCATCCCAATCCTAAAATAGTTCTCTTCTGCCACAGGACCACACATGAGACATTCTAGGTGGATTGGTTTACTTTTAGCAGGATTAAGGAAGGGAATGAGAGACTTAACAGAATCAGACTTAATAGAAGGCTCAGTTACAACTTCAGCTCTGAAGAGACCACCATCACTCCATAACAGTCATCTGTTCAAAACTAAATATATGTTTTGATTAAAATGTTGGAAATAATTTATGACGACACCCAAGTGAATTTGTCTGCACCATCTCATATGAAGTTTGGCTTCTGGCCATGAAGGGCACCACGACTTTGATACTGAAAACGTTCTTCATGACTTTACCCAACAAATGTGCTCAGTCAAATATTTTTTAATACTTAGAGCTGTGAAAAGCCCAATGTCATTTTGATGCAGGAATTGCTAGGACCTCACAATTTTGACCTAGGTAAGGTTTGTGACATAAGTAAAACAAAAAAGCTCTACACAACACCCACGCCAGCTCCATGGACACAAAGTACAAGGTTTCCACACTCTGCACCAACAAACTTTAAAAATCTTTTTCCCTTTTGACATCTGAAAAAGTGACAATTCCAAAACACTTCTCTGTGTTTTCCAAGAAGTTTAATTGTTACTTAAATGCTTATTCCAGAGTAACCACAAGCCTTTGGTCACAGTCGGCATAGTCCTTCTACGCTCACAAAGACCCCCTGGGTACCAAACACATCAGGTCACCAAAGGGAGCTCTAGTAACTTCCTAAAAGCTGCAGAGCCACACGTGGCTCCTGTGGCCACCAACAAGAATGACCCATGGTGGGGGGAAGCTCACAGTGTAGGAGAACAGGGGCTAAAAAAAACAACTAGCAAATTAGAGGACACTTTTTTCCTAAAGACAATTATATTATGTATTAACATCCATCTCTCAGGGCACTGTGAGACCTGACCGCCCATCAAAATTCTCCCTGAAGGAGAAGCAAGATTGAGATGGAAAGCCTTCATATCATGGCCACCAAAAAAACCAGAAAACCCCAGAGAAACAGCAGATGCAAGATCCTAAGACACATGGGAACTCTGACATAAGTGATAATATCAACTTTCACCCTCCCTTTACCAATCTGGATCAGGTTCCTGATGCAACTGTGCCAGGAAAGCAATAAAAAAATTGCTCCACTCCACCCTCAAACAGAAACTACACCAGGAACCGCCCAGAGCACTTCAGAATTACTTTTGAGCCTGAAACTACATCCCTTAATATTTGAGAGCTCTACCCCATGGAGACAAAAAAAGGCAAACGCAGAATCTAAAGGGCAGTGCTCACCCCAGAGGCTTACACACCTTTTCCCAGTGACTGCAGAACTTCTTGCTGTCCTTTGCAAGAGAAACTCCACTGTTAACAACTGTGAGCTGAGAAGAAAGCATCTGTCAATACCCAGAGTACATTAGATTTGACCCAATCTGAGCTGTTATGGCCAATGAACATATTGTTAATATTACAGCCATTTCTGTCCTCTTAATAATTCGTTTATGAGGCCTGTAAAGTTGGCATTAACAGCTGCTATAATGCAAACATTACACTACTTTTAGATAAATATTTTCCTTTATTGTTTCAGTTATTTTATGCCTTTACTCTTATTGCCAGAAAAGCAGACTCACACCCACAGTGCTTCTGCACTGCTCCCCAAGTGACCAGCCCCATAAAACAAAACCCAGTAGTTCCCAAAAGGTCCCACTCCTGCTTCTAGAAGTGTTTAAAAGAAGTAAACACCTCAAAGGACAACTTTAAAACAAAAGTAATAGAATTAAGGTCTTTTCCAGCTGTATTGCTGTTGTTAAAAAAAGATAATTAATTAAACGCAAAACTGACTGCTGCTTTCCACCGGCCAGGAAGATGACACATTCTGGCATAAGCTAAGTGTTTTAACATCCTAAAGCTACAGAAAGCATGACATTTTCAAGCTTATATTTAAAAGCTTTAATATATGTGATGTAACAACATATTTATTTTAAATACAATTTTTTAAGTTTGAAACTGTGTTGCCTGAATTTCAAAACACTGTTCTGGTTGTTCAGGCCATGAAGGAACTAGTTTATTTAGACATTAGCAACATACCACTAAAACTCTCAACCTAAATGTCTATCTAAACCACTTAGAAATTGTGGAAGTAACATACACCATGGTTTACTGAAAAGTAATTCCAAAAGAAGGTCTGACCAGAGTCACAAGAAGCAGAGTGCACCGCTGAAATAAAAAATAATAAAAAATAAGGAAGGAAAAATCCTACAAAAGCAGCGACAGTGCCCTCACAGGACTCATCACAGAATGCTATGGGGTTGGAAGGGACCTCTGGAGATCACCCAGTCCAACCGCCCTGCCAAAGCAGGTCCACCCAGAGCAGATCCCACAGGAACATGTCCAGGCGCGTTTGGAATGTCTCCAGAGAAGGAGACTCCACCACCTCTCTGGGCAGCCTCTTCCAGGGCTCTGCCACCCTCGCAGCAAAGAAGTTCCTCCTCATGTTTAGATGGAACATCTTATGTTCAATTTTCTGTCCGTTACCTCTTGTCCTGTCCCTGGGTACCACTGAAAAAAGACTGGCCCCATCCTCCTGACACCCACCCTTGAAGTATTTATATGTGTTGATCAACCCCCCCCCCCCTCAGTCTTCTCTTCTCCAGACTGAGGAGGCCCAAGTTCCTCAGCCCTTCCTTGTAAGAGAGATATTCCACTCCCCTCATCATCTTTGTAGCCCTTTGCTGTACCCTCTCCAGCAGCTCCCTGTCCTTCTTGAACTGAGGAGCCCAGAACTGGACCTAGAACTCATGGTGCAGTCCTAATACTAACAGTGGTAAAGAACAGCTGGAAAGCCAATACAGTTTTTATTTGCAAAAAAACCCACACAGCTCTACAAAGACAATCCTATACTCAAAGAGCACAAGCCCTTCTATGTGCCTGAAAATACACCTTGGTGATAGCACCATAATGGCCACTGAGAAACCATCACCGGTCAGCAAAGAGGGAGCTAGAGTTTACACCTTTAAGTAACTACAGATCTGAACAGATGAAGCAAAATGTTTAAAACCATGCCAAGATTTACAAGATGGGAACTGCAAGTTTCTACAGGGAGCTGCACGTGCTCCAAGAGTCTGAAATTCAGGTTAAAGTATCTGGATAACTAAGTACAATACTTCCCTATGGGAAAAATTCAGTCTTATAAGTGGAATGTAAAATTGAATCTGTTTTACGATATTTTTTCCCCTCAAAAGAACAAAAGTTCTGCCCGTTATTTTACCAAGCTCCTTCAATTTCAGGGGAAAAAGTTCTATTTCAAAGAATGGAAACAATCCAAAGAAATGGCAGACAAGTCCATTGCAACAGAAACGTGTATATTCCATAGCACCTTGTTCACCTGAGTTTCCTCCCTATAGCAAGGAATACCCAGTTCGTAGCAAGGAATAATTATCCGACTATTTTTAAAAGCTTTTCTTATAATTTGCAAGTAAGAGCTAGATTTAAGTGCACTCCAAGCTTGGCTGGTGTCTACTTTGTCCCATGTGATGGATTTCCAGACACCAGATGTACCACACTGTGTTGTGCAGACCTGGATGTCAGTTTGCTGAGCCAGCGAAACCTCCCAGGATTATGCCAGGGAAGCACCAAAATTCAGCCAGTTTTAGTGCCAGAGCTGGGTAATACCTGTCCTAAATTAACCTAGAGAGAATTATGGAATGGCAGACAAAAGGACTAAGTTGGTACAGTTGCTGTCACACAAAAAAGATCTGAACCACAAGTTAGTTTCCAAACGCTTGCGCCCTATATCTTGAACAAGAATTTATTTATTTTAAACTTGACTCTAAGAGAGGGCAATCATCCAGATTATTAAAAACAAGAGTCACAACGCTAGTTCCAGGAAAGACTCCCTACCATGAGACTGGTCAGAGCAGTCAGTTGTTGTCTAATCCAAGAGAGCAGAAGTAATATCAGGACTTCGCAAGATTAATACAAGCAAGAGTTTGTGTTCAGGTTTTTGCAGGCATTAAGGACAGCAAAGGCTGTTTGTCCACTAGCTCGGATTCCATCCCCTCCTGTGATTCAGGAGTGGGCTGGATGTATTCTGTCAAGGTATTGGTACAAACAAGCTTTTTAATTTAAGAACTCCCTTACGAAACATGAATAATAAAAAAAAAAAGCACAAAAATACAGCAAAAGCAAAGGATTTCTTCGATTTGTAAGAGATTATGCAAACCAAGCACGGAAGAATTATTGGGATACACAAACCGAAGACACTTTTCCTCGCATAACGTGAGAAGTAGTTCAGGCTGCAACACTTCAGCTGCGCAGCGGATCAAATTAATCTAGTTAAAACAGGTTACATTTAAACCAGGGGCTAAAACCAATAAATTACACAAATTACCACATCTGAGCAGTCTCATGGTAACAGACTGTGTGCATTTTTTTCATATTTCACGGAAAATGCAAGGTAAAATGCAAGTACGAGATCATACACACAAGGTTTAAGCAAACACACTTTCCCCAGCGCTTGTGACAGGCCAGGGACATGCACGTAACCATTATCACAGTTCAGCTGATGTGTGGTAACACACTAAAATAATTTGCTTCTATGTCTGAGCTTTAAACATTTACTGGTAAATCAGTTAACCTGCTACAAGTTTGAGGATGTAACCACACCTTTACGTAAAAGCATGAGTGTAAATTATCACAGTTTTGAAGAATCTAAGGATGACAGTTTATATATATGTTTTCATAAAGGTTCTATTCTAAGAAATCTAGGCATTAAAAGGCAAAATGATTTACAATACACAAAATAAGTTGTTTACATAATATCTTCCAGAACAGAATAGTTTTTCTAAATAATTATCACCTGTGATATTATTAAATGGACAAAAATATACGTATTGTAAGCAAATCAAATCTTCTCAGTCATTCCGCTCAACTTTAACATGTACTGCCTTGCAAAAAAAGTACTAAAGCTACTTACATCCATGCAAATATTGAAGGCTGCCTTTATTCCCTTCAAGTAACTGTAGTATGATGAACCCACTGAAGTTATACATCAATGGTACAGATCACTAATTTGGAACACTTTAATACTTCACACATCAGAACTGAAAGCAACTGATCCCCCTTAAAGAGGTATCAATGTTGAAGGTATTTAATAAAGGGCATTAAACAGCAGATAAAAATGCTTCATCTAAATTTATAACCCCATATTTAACACCATTAAATGATTTTCCTCTCTAAATATCTATTAAATTCAGGAGACTATAGCATGTTTACCATTTCTTTTTCTTTCTATCTTGTAAGAAACCCACCTGCTAATTGATCTTTCAATCTCAGGACACTTTAAGCTTTTCTCCCCAAAGACTTGCTTTATATTTCCTTACGTAGTTTCACATCACATTCCATTCTATACCAAATAGCTACCATTCAGTTCTTTACTTGATTTCTTCTATTGCACGAGACAATTGTGAACCAAACATGAAATAGCTTGGAAAAATGGGGTAAAATGCTATTTACAAAGTTGAGACCAGCATGTGACACTTGATTTTTGGTGTACAGTCGTAACATGAAAACTAATTCTTCAGTAGAGGGGACTCAACCTCAGCAAAAAGATACCCCCATCCTAGAAAAACTACAGTCTGCTTGGATGCCTTTCAGTTCACTAAACAGTACATTAGCTGTGGTGTAGCACAAAAATGCAATTTTATTCTCTAACACAGCTGATGTGCGATTGCCTTCCTCAATGCAGCGGTCGTGTTAGGCTAAAGAATGCAGCGCTGTAACCTGTATGCAGCCAACATCACAAAGAGTGATCAAAATCCCTTAATTAGGGACTATTATCAATGGATACCCGCTTTGAGCAATATTAACAACTGCTTTCTTCTAATTGACAGAGAGATTGTGAAACATATGAATTTGAAAGACAAGGTGCCCACCAATTCAACGGGTGGTTCTAAACATCAACATTCTATTTAGAAACAGCTTGATGATTGACTTCAGGATATATTCACATCAACTCTCCAAAAGATGAAACAACTACTTTATGTCTTTAGATCAAAAGGTGATTTCTGATTCACAAATACTTTACAGTGCATGTGCTTATTCCCCCGCTGTGTAAAACACACTATTCTAGCCAACAGCTTCTAAAACTTGTCTTTACTTTTGACTATGGCTATTTTTAAGAATGCAGTTGCCACGGTTTCATAAGGGCCCTGCAGTATTGTACATCAGAAGGTAATCCACAGGAATCTTCATTAAAAAAAAAAAAAAAAGTTTGAGAATTCTTGCTCTCACAAGTGCCATACTGAGGGCAATTTTCTGACAGATTTTTTTCCTGTTTTTTTTTTGTTTCCAGTTTTCAAGCAGGTCAGTTCCATGACATGCTCGATCCCATGACAGAAGCTCAAATCCATGAGCTTCAACTGGGGGGGGAGGTATCTGAGTAAGGCCACCTAGTCAGACACTTATCAGAATGCTACCACCCACTTGAGCTGTTTTCTACAGAGGAAATGCATTTCACTAAAAACAGAATTTACTTTCTTTATCCAAGGCCAATTATGCAAGTCTCAGACAAAACTTCCAGCTAAGGGGGTGGAGGGAAGAGAGAGAGAGAGAAAGCAATGTGAAAATAAAGATAAGGTTGCTACCTTATAAAATCAATAATGTTTATGTGGAAATACCAAGCCTCTTCTTACCTCAACAACTCTATCAGTTCTCCCTTCCCTAATTCATTTTTTCCATTTGATAATAAGTTATCCAGAAACTTCTTCCAGGGAGGGTTGGGTGGGGGGAAGGAGTCCTATGCTTAGAAGTCTGTAAATACTTTTATATTATTTCACCTTACAGTGTTACTTAGAGACTTAACAAGAAAAAAATACCTCGTAAAACCTGGGAGGATAGTAAGTTATGTCTAATTACCGTTGACACTCTCCTGACTTGAATTTCCTCCTGTTGATAAGTGTTACACGGCCAGTGCCGGCTGCAGTAGGAGAAATGTGCTGTCCTGTCCCTCAGTCTTCTTTCTGCAGAGAAGGAAAAAGAAATTTTCTTTTTAGTGACTTGGCAAGTCTAAAGTTTTAAGAAGAAAAAAAAAAAAGAAAAACGGTGCAGGAAACAACCTACATTCAATAAAACAGCAAAAGACATCAGAGAACAGCCAATGATTAACTCCACCACAGTCAGCAAATAAAAGTCAAGGAAGATTCTTCTGGGAAAGAACCAGAAGACCTTACGCAGCCTTCTTGTGTTCCTTCCGTATGTACAGAATGCAAAACCTGACAACTGTGTAAACATAGCACGTACATTTAATGCCATATTGGCCAAAGACATGCCATTGCTTAAGCTATGACCTAATTAGCAAAAGGTAACTTGAACATTATGGAGATGGTTCCCGTATAACACGCATTCTGCAGCAGTTAAGTATGTTTATTTAGTTATCTACTCATTGCTTTATTCCTCTATATGATAATAATGATGAAAAAAGATCAATTTCCAAAAAGTATGTGAATTTATCCAAGTTTAAATTATCACGAACATAATTATCTTCTGACAGGGGACATAAAAAAGACATAACTTTTACAGTCTTGGAAAATACAGAGGTAACTGTTACAGGGCAGCATAGCTTTATTCTAGAAACTGTTCCACTAAAGATGCTCCACGAGGAGAAGATAAGCAGCTTCAGTAGGATTGAAGCCATTCACGCTGTTGCACTTCATAATCTAAAAATCATACTCTCTCTCAAGCTACCAGATCTAGTACCAAACTCCAGTTCCTAAACCACTTGCGCCCTGAGGATTATGAATTGCTCGGTTTTGGCTCTCCAAACGCTGTCTTTACAAATATTAGTCAATTCCCAAAGTAGTTTTTTTCTCAAGATAAGGCACAGGGATGTATGTTCTGCAGTTTTACTGGAACACTGTAAGAAATCACTGTCCCCGTAGCTCACCGAGGTAGTTTACAGCCTAAACTGGCAAACTTTGCCCCGAGCCAGCCAGCAGAAGCTCACCGCTTCCTCTAGCGAACACAGCAGAGCCATTGTTATCTTCCCCAGAAAGGTGATACTGTCCTGAAGTCACAGATGTTTCTGAAGTCTCAGCCTAATAAATGTTCCTCCTGAACTACTTTTAATAAGACATGGGCGGAAAAAAAAAAAAAAAAAAAAAATGCATCACGCCCCAATGCTGGAAGAGTGAACCTTGAGTAAACGGAGGCATTTTTCACATCAATCAAGATATGGGGAACAATGGCAGATTTACATTAAGATTGGAACGGACTGAGGGCTCCGAGCCAGTGGTCTGTCTTTGCTGGTCAATACACAGAAAGGATTGTGTTAGCACCACTGAAAGAATAAATTATCGCTGCTTTTACAATAAGCTCTTCAAGAATGCAATAAAGAGTTCAGTGTGTGCTCCTCACTCAGGAATCCAAAACTTTTCAGTTAAGGTCTGGCTTGCAGCAAAGATAACAGCTGAAAACTAACCATCTTGACCTTGGTAAGCTTCATGACAACTTGCTAAAAACAGGTGAAAAAAAAATGAAACAGACAAGGTTACTTCTCTGATATTCACCGGCCTTGAAAACAGAGCAATAAGCAACCACAATTTTAAATACCAATAGCTCAGGCCTGATCACTTTGAGATACAGCAAAATTAGAACTGAGAAAAGTAATTTTTTTTAATTCCCCTAAAGTCTCTTGACTGTTGCAGTATTACTAATATTGAGGTTTTATCATCTGCTTTCAGAGATAAATTTAAAATTCTTCTCTGATCAAATGAAGACAGGAAATCAAGAAAATATGTAACTAGGGAAGGCATTTTTACAATATTTCATACCAGCTTACGACTTTGATGCAGAATATTGTAAGAAGGCCTTCTCAGTTGTGTATTTCCTTCAAAGTCACAAGCTTACTTCTACACTTTGACAAGAAGTCTTCCAAGTTGGGGAAATAGCAGGTCACGAAATAAAAGTGCCAGTTTCAGTCTTCCAAGCAAAAAAAGTGTATTTTAATTTGCTCGAAATTCACCCAAAGGGATTCCAAAACCTTTTTCAATAATGGGGGTACAAATGGGTCCACAAATACACACTCAGTTCCCCTCAAATGTGCTGCATTCTCAGTGGGGGTCTGACAAGGCCAAACTCTCCCTCCTGAGCAGAATGCTAGAATTTTTACTGTTTGCACAATACATGTGAAATCTTGTTGCATTTTCTTCTTAAGAACTCACCAAAACTTTCCTAAAAATAAACATAAAAGATGAAAGATTGTTGGGCACGGGTGTGACAACCCACACAGTCAACATGATACAAATGCTAGCCTCCAAAAAAACCCAAACAAAAGACCGTTAAATGTGTTATAAAGAAGTTTTATAGTCAACTTTGCTGCAAATTTGGTTTCAGTACAACATCAAAGAAAGATGCAGTTTGTGATCAAGGGTTGTGGCAGGAAATGCATTTGTGTAGACAAAGTTATCTTTATTTTCTCTAAAGGTGAATCAACCAGGAGTTACCCCTTTAAACTATTCTAACATCCAATTCCTCAAAACCATTGGCAATTAAAACACTGTAGTAAAATTAACTAGCTAATTTTACAAATGGAATTGAGCTACCCTAATAGAACAGGAATGAAAACGGCCTGCAGTATCTGTCTGTGCAGATACGAAGCCCAAGCAGTTGAAATTATTCCATTTCACAGTCAAAGAGGCGCTTAGTTGCAGTTAAGGCCAAATTTTTCAAAAACTTGCTGCAACAGTACTGAGCCTACAACCCAGTGAACAACTTGTAATAGCTTGCTCCAGGAGACGTTTCAGACCGTCAATACAAGTCCTGTTTATTCACAGACTGTATTAAGAATCACAAACCGAGGTCCAGGATACCACTGAACACAAAGTAGATAGCTAGGATCAAATAAATCCAATATTCTGCAAAGCTGAGTTGAAAGCAAAGAACAAATTATTCCCAGACAACAACAGCATTCCAAAACTTCCAGAGATTTGGAACACAGTAAGGTTAAAAAAGACCTAAAAGAGGACAACGTAATAGCTGGCTGTTTTTCAGCATGCATGATTACACACACAGAGCCTTGAGAAAGTCAACATCTTTCCTATTTTACCACCTTATCCTTTTTCACATACAAATTACATAAAACAAGGAAAGGAATGCAAGTGTGGGAAGCAACTCGAGGTTTTGCTTCTTACTCCCAAAGATACTGAACAAAACACAAAGTACTTTCTTTTACACTGGATATTAACTCCAAGGTCAATTTATTGGCTTAAAAAACAGAGAGGATGCTTCCCTGGTTAAAATGCTAATCTGAGTCTCAGGAAATCTAGATTCAATTCCCTGCCTCACCACATACTTCCTGTGTGACCTTGGGCCATAAATATTTCGGTGCCTCAGTCTTTCCATCTGCAACTGAGATAGTGTTTCCCTATTGAAGCGAGTGTCATAAATACATTAGAAGAACCAGAGGAATCACAGGCCATAGACGTACCTGTACCAGCCTAATGAAAGACCTTATCTGCAGCTGCACTGGGTGTCAATATTCACAATCAGGCATCAGGTAAAGCAAGGAAGGACCGCCAATGTTCAAAACATAGCCACCCCAGGGCAGAAAAAGATGCAAAATATTCCAAGAATGGCTAGAAACTGAAACATGATATAACCTCAATTATGAAAATAAATTAGCTTTACAGAAAATTTCTGTCGTTCCAACAAGAAGTCCGAAAAACAAGTTCTTAAAAAGAAACAAAACTCAGAAACCAGCTGAGAGCAAAGCAAAGGAAGCAAATACACCTGCCAGCAGCACATTATTACCCTGTTTTCTGAGATTATTGCGATGCGCTGTGCATGAAATGCCTCAAATAAGAGGCAGCAGAGGGGCTGCTGAGGCTGGGGGGGCCATGAACCCCTGGAGACTCTCCCCCCAGCCCCTCCGTAGGAAAGCAACCCTACGTCGCTGGAGTCAACAGCCTTTTGTAAGAGGCAGTAAATAGGACTGCGCTGAAGAGCGGTCGCAGTGGGGTCCCCACCTTTGCTGCTGCCCCAAAGCAGAGGGGGGGGGACAAAGCAGAAAGGGGTGGGGGGAGAAAGGAGGGTGAAAGATGGTCACCACCCAAACAGTGGATGACAGGACTGACCTCCCCCTGCCCCGACCCCAGGAGGAGCTGGGGGAGGTGTCTGGTACTGGAGCTGCTGATCAGCCAAGGGGAACAACTCGAAGGCTACGTGGCATTTGCAGGCAGC